>JAXCLQ010043801.1:0-14748 GCA_035584115.1 Cedrela odorata | reverse complement strand
AGTCAACACAAACTGTCATTTTCACTGTCAATATATCAACATACAATCACCACCTTCATAGAACCGTATCAAAGAACATGTGACCAATTTCAATCAGTTTATTTCATATACAATTTCAGTACTAATTTTACATACACTCATGCATATATATATATTGAAAGTGTTGATGAGGTGAAATTAAACATTTAGGGTTTATAGCATTTAATCATTATTTTCATAAAATTAATCAATAATAAATGCAATTAAGCTAACATTTAGCTTGGGAATAAAGGGAAAACCTTAAAATTACAAGATCTCCAAGAAATCAAATCCCTTATGCCATTCTTGCCTTGGCCTTTTGCTAGAGAAAGAGAGCTTTTTATGTTTTTTGATAATAATCAAAAATTTATTCCAAAAATTAGGAAATGACCATATAAATATATATATATATATATACATATATATATATATATATATTTCTCATTTACTAAAGTGTCATTAGTCTTTTAGTCAAAGACAAATAAGTCACAAAGCTTGTCCAACAAACTTTTCAATAGTAAATATAAAATATTATTTATGTCCCCATATTTTAAAAAAATTACAAATTGACCACAAATTCAGTTAAACTTGTTTTGACCAAATTTATTTTAATTTCATTTATAATTCTAAATATTTATGGGATTTTCCAACTTACTCTAAGTTATATTCGGGTCAATTTATAAAACTCTCATATTTATTAAATTATTTAACATGTAAACTATTTATACTTTTCGGCCAAATATTATATCCGATAGTGCTAGCTCTCTTGAGGATAATATTTAATCTCTCTCATAGTAATAAAGAACACAAATTATTGGTTGTGACCTCTTGGGTTCACTGTGGAGTTAGCTATTAGCTAAAATCAATTTTATCGAGTTCGTTTTAAACAATTCGAATGCTCAACGACTATGGTTAACGTCTAGCAACATGTCATAGTCCCTAAAGCACTATGAAGAAACTCTTCATCGTACCTTTTATGATTAATGATACATTCCGTATGAATAATCTCCTTTCATTCGTCTAATCCTAACTAAATTATGGTTCATAGATGTCAAAATCCTAAATTTAGTCATATGCAGATAATCAGTCAATACGTGTTAAACTTATCACTACGAACTCTTCGTATGACATATATGTTTTGGCCAAATACTTTGTTTTCAGCCATTTACTAATATTCGTCTAGGAACTCGAATTTAGAATGAGTCAACGGATTTCACGTGGCAATCATTTTCATCTCGATATAAACAATACATGACCAAATTGGCTTGTGTGTACAAGACATAATTAGTCTTGCATTTATACATCATATGAACCACGTGTATATATATCGATCAACAACTATGATGTCATAGGTCTAAGGAATAGTTAATACACTAGTATAATTATATGATAAATTATTGACAACATACTTCCGTGTGATTCATCATAGCTTTGGTTACATTCAAAAAACAGTTCTCTAACTGTTAATCCATACTAATGTCCTAATGATATGACTATCATAACACCCATACTAATATCATCTCATAATATTTATCGCAGACATTCAGTGTGCCTACTATGCGGCATCGATGCCCATTCGATATTGCATATGTAGAGAACTATTTAGATAATCTAATTATCTTAGACAATTCATATACATATTCTATCATTAGTATGTATAGATAGAAGAAGCAGTATACACACATGAATTGAAATAATTTATTTTATTAGTAAATATGTATAGTACATATTACAATAGTAATTCAATACAATATACCTAAAACTGACAACATAAATAGTTTTAGGGCATATAATACTAACATATATTGTACAAACAAACACATACTCACCGATCTTTGGCAGCGATATACTCAATCTAGGGCTGGGTCGATAAGCGTTTGGCTTGACAATCTACAATGCATAATATCTTGTTAGATTTTTTCATCGTAATTGAATAAGTACACAAGTATATTACACATATATGTAATTTACTTCACATAATACTAAACCAATTTTACACATTTTAGAAATCTATCTAGTGCTCACTGCTCAGTAACTAATTTTAAACTTGTAATGTGTCTAATCGGTAAGATATTACAACCTAAGTTTCTAAAAACACAATTTACTACGTGTTTAGTTTCTACCACTTCTTGTGGATTCACATTTCGCGTTCGAACGCTCAACTTATGAAAGAATTTCAACACATTACTCAGTGTAACCAGTTGTGATAAATCAGCAGGGCAGCTCGGTTCCGACAGTTTTTGGTATTGTCTCGCTCAGTGCCTTGACCTGTTTTTGGCTATATCGTGCCCCTATGTGTCTAGTTTATATAGAATTTTATGGTTCTTTAATTTGGGGCTTGAAACTCACTTAATCCCTATTTTAATGGACCCTGTTCAGAAATTTCCTGTGATCGACACTTATGTGTATCGCTCACACTCTCAACCATCATATATTCTGTTTATGTACTCTACCCTAATTATGTCTTATAACACTTCCAATCTACCATTTTTTCAACTCATAACACTCACCACATGAACATACAATTGTGATGCACCGGTGTCGTAAGTTTGTATTCCGATTTTTCAATAACACCACACATACCACATTAACACTTCTCAAACCCCTCAACTTCATTCTTCACACATTCTTTCCACAACAAAACCATTTCTCTCACAGTACACACTATCACAATTTACTTTATACATGTTTAGCCATTTTGGCAACAACAATTTGTACAACACATATCAATTTTATACACAAACAACAACTAAACACATTCACAATCCGAAATCACCAACTCAACATAATATAGCTTACCTTGGCTTGCTAAAATACCTTCTCTTTGCTATGTTTTATCGCCTTTCCTCCTTCCTTTCACATGGCCAAATTGATTTCTCTCCTGTTCACTTTTATTTTCATCAACCCTTACCATTTAACTTAAATTTTCGGCCATTTCCCATGCTTCCTTCACAGTTTCAGCTTCATTCATCTTTTCCTCCTTATCCTTTACTTCAGTTCACCTTCTATGTTCACCCTTTTGACTGCTCACTTACTCATCTTCAATTTCCCGGCCTACCAACACCTTTCCTCCCCAGTTTTTGGCCATTCTTACCCTTTTTTCGATCACCACCACTTACTTCTCGGTTTCCCTGCTAGCTCATCAATTTGGTCACAACACCTCCTCTCACTCTTAGTTTTTCTTTACCTCAGCTTCTACCATGGCTAAGTTCCTTTTCCCCTCTCTTAATTAACTTTAATTTGGCCAATTTCCACACATGCAATTGAAAGGCCTTTCGGTTATCACCTTTTTTTGCTAACTCTCTTCTTCTAATTTCAGCAAAGTCAAACTCAAATACTAAAAATGAAATCTAAGTGAATGAAATAAAGTAAAATGAAATGATGATGCTGGTTTTAATTGTTTGGTTTATTTAACTTGCATAATATCAGTATAACTTGTATTAATTTGGCTTATTTAACCTTCTTATTAATATAAATTAATTTGCCACTTACACTATCATAAGCTTGTATCATTTATCATAAGTTTGTATTATTCTTTAATACAAACCCTTAAATTTTATTTTATGGCCTACAATTGTATTACATAAACTATTATTTTATATATTATTGTTATACAAAAAAATGCGATCATAACAGAGAAAAAAACACTAGGGAAACATCGGTTATACATGGGTAATAATACCTATATTAATGTTCAAGGCATAACAGATTGTAAAATCTCATCTGCAGATGCCATCATAATATTGAAAGATGTGTTGTATGCTTCATAGTCTACAACAAAATGGAATAGCAAAAATGAAGCTTTTGATGATTTCTACAAAGTATTAAATAATGATTGAGGTGGAGAATATGAAGCTTTTGATGATTTCTGCAAAGTAAGTGGTATAAGGTATATTTATACAATGCTCTATAGTCTACAACAAAATGGAATAGCAAAAATAAAAAATCGAACTCTATTATATATGACAAGATCGATAATATCTTACTCAAAAATGTCTTTACATTTTTGGGGAGAGACATTATTTACAGTAACATATATATTAAATAGAGTTTACACAAAAGTTAAATTATTAACTTCATATGAAATGTGGATGAGAACCAAACCAGATTTATCAAAATTAAAGGTTTGGGAATGCAAGACCTATGTTCTTATTCCTCAGTTTTTAAGGGATAAAATTAATGTTAAAACATGAGAATGCAATTTTATTGGTTATGTTGAAAATAGAAGTGGTTATAGGTTTTATCATCTAAACAAAGGTCTTATAGAAAGTAAAGATGATGTGTTTATGGAAACTATGGACATAGTTATTTCTAAAAACCAACTTAAGCTACTCAACGAAAATGAGATCCTACCACTTCATTACAACTTATCAATAATCCTAATATAAAATTGGAGGATACTGTTAATCACATAACTTCTACACAATCTAGTGAAGATGTGCAAGTTATTGGGAGAAAAAGGAAAAGGGAACTTTCTTAGTGGTTGAAAAATCATTATGTTTTTACCATTGATGAAGAAAATCAACTAAATGATAATTCCAAAACTTATACCAATGCTATGAGACAGTTTAATTCCAAGGAATGACAATTAATCATAGAAGATAAATTCAAATCTATTGAGAAAAATAAAATTTGGGAATTAGTTTATTTACCTAAAGAAATAAAGTTCATCGGTTGTAAATGAGTGCTAGAGAAAAAGCTAAATACTTATGGAAGTCTTAACAGATATAAGGCTAGATTAGTAGCTAAAGGCTATATTCAAAAGCCTAGGATAAACTTTGTTGTTACTTATTCACAGTTATTAAATTCACATCCATTCGAATCATCATGGCAATTATTGTTAAATTCGATTTTGGATTGCATCAATTAAATGTGAAGATAACATTTTTAAATGATAAATTAAAGGATGACATTTATATGTAACAACCAAAGGGTTTTATGGTTAAAGGACTTAAAAGTCTATGAATTAAAGAAGTCTTTGTATAGACTTAAACAGTTATCTAGACAATGGTATTTAAAATTCTATTAAGCAATCCTGGATTTGGGTTACAAAATAAATCCATTAGATCATTATGTTTATAGTTAGCAATGCCAAGACAAAATTGTTAGTGTAGTATGCCCTAAAACCATTAATGTTGTCAATTTTTGGGTATTTTGTATTGAATCACTTAATGTAATAAATACTGTACATATTCATTTATAAAGAAAGTATTTCTTGTTCATTTGCATATGATGCTTCCTCAGTCTTTTTATACTAGTAGATAGAGTATGCATATGAATTGCCTATATAATTTGATTATCTAAACTGGTCTACATAAGAGTGGTATCGACCGAGCATCAATATCACATAATGGGCATACTGAATGTTTTTAGTAAATATCATGAGATAATATTAATGCAAATGATAACAATAGTCATGTCACTAAGGTATTAGTATAGATTAGCAGTTAGAGAATTGATTTTCAAACATGACCAAAGTAATAATGACTCACATAGAATGTATATGGTTATTGATTCATCATTTGATTGTAATAGTCTGCGAAATAGTTCTTTAACCTGAGATGTCATAGTTGACATCTAATATAGATACACATGGTTTATATGGTGTATAAGTACAAGACTAATCATGTCTTGCACAATAAGCCAATTTGTAAAAGAAACGAACAAAAACGATGCTCTGTTTCATGTTCGAAGCGGAAGCATAATGCGCAGGATCAATTCTTGGGCACGCGACTACCACTTAGGAAGCCATGCCCATCACACAGACACACGAAAAGGCTTCCCATCGATTTAGACATGTACATATGTATGTTTTCGGTATTTAAAACAGTTTCAAATATAAATATAAAATATAAAGTTCAAAAGTCTTACATCTTTCCTTTGCAATCCAAAATAACAAGTAAACCTCTTCACTTGCTACCGAAGGTGTCCACACGTCGGTGTTGGTGACAGTAGTTCCGACTTCGTTATGAGATCTTCAAGCTTCGCTTCTAGCTTCACCAAGCTAAAACAAGCTTTCTCTCACTAATCTCTATCTTTTCTCTTCTGGTTTTTGATTCATAACCAACCACCCACCAAGCCTTCTCTAATGATGGTTCTCCTGAAATTTCAGAGAGAATGAAGAAGAAAAAGAAGAAGCCGGTTTTATTTTTTTCAGGATTAGGGATAATGTAGCATCCCAATGTTTGTTATCTACACTCAACACTTGAGTGTTCTGCAAAACCATCATTAGCCACTTGCTCTATTCATTTCATTAAATGCAACAAGACAATGCCCACTTGTCGACTTGCCTTTCATTTCAACAATTTGAACAAAAGTAATCCATGTGTCAAACTTACTGATAGGCATATGTGTGTAAGAGAGAGAATGTGTATAATACACATATATCTTTATATACATATACTCATACACTTATACAAATATCTTATACATATATATATTACTTTAATATATATTTATTTATTTATAATACAATATTATAATCATTACATATAAGATATTATTATTATATTAATATTTTAATCAATATTAAAGTATTATATTATTATATCATAATATAATATCCGTAAATCATATTTACGAAATCCCATAATTAACTAGAACATTTTATATGTTTACGAGTGCTAACTCGTCCTTACCAGAAAATATATTATTTATAATAAAGAATTAAATTGCTACCTGATCAAATATTAGAATAACATCATTAACCAATTAATGATTATTGTACAATAGCAAATGCCATCATCATTAAGTAACCGACTATGTGTGACCTCCTAGGTTTATTGTGAAGTAGACATGAGTGGATACAAACTCCTTCGTATCACTTTGGTACAGCTCTTTGTAACCAAAGTTCTCAATGATCATAACCGACCTCTAGCAAGACATTATGACTCTTAGACACTAATGAATCCATATAATCGTTCATGCATGTAGTAAAGTCCCTCTATTATCGACTCCCAATCTAATGTAGGTCATGGTATCGTCAAATCCCTAACTCAATCATAAGATCAGAACCTCAATCATATACAGGATTCATATATCCGCGAAACACCTTTCCGGATATACTTATTTTGCTCAAAGACTTTATTCCCGTGTATGACAGTCCCACCTAGGATTTCAAGCTCTAATATCTGAGCCAGCAGATTTCATCTTGACTATCACTTATCCTCATATATCTAATCACATTGTCAGCAAGCTTCTTTCACCATGCGTGACTAGCCTAGTACAATATACACAAGAGAATGATATGTTTCAGTGTGGAAGGCAACCGTAACACTTCAAGTCAAGGACTAGTAGTACACTAATACAGTTGTGTGATGTATCATTGACTATAGATAATTACCCATGTGATTTGTCATGTTTGGTTACATTCAGTAACACATTCTCTAACGTATTACCAATGTTTATGCTTTTGTGACATAAGACTCGTCATCCAACTATTAGCATCTAATACTAATCATTGGCAGCATTAAACATACTAGTCATGCAATGTCATAGTCCCATATGATATTATCTCAACCAAGAACTGATTCGGATATATTCAAATCAAAACTCTATCCTCATATCTACAACTCATTGCAGTTAGAGTCATGACATCATAATACATCATGGAATCTCATTCTACATTTTATATATATAATATATATTCGCAATTGAACATGCAAAATAATATAAAAGCCATTTTATTAATTGTAAATTGATTTATAATCAATTACATAATTATATATACAATGGAATGATATCCCTGAACTATATAACACGATTGGTTTTAGTGTATATCTCCAACAGTTTGGTCATATAATGTTTATGTTGAGATGCGAGTATTTGTCAAGGTAGGATTCGTTGGCTCGATACATAGAATCTTGAGTTTCCGTTGACTCAATCTAGATTTAAGTTCCTAATCGAACATCGGTAAATGCTTAAAAATAAAACTCCTGACCAGGGAATAGTATTAGTCACACGAAAGAATTTTATGGAGACAAGTTTAGTGCATAGTGACCAATGATCTGAAAGGATATTGAGTTTAGGGTTTAGACTTCCATAAGCTCTAACTTAGATTGGATTAGACGAATAGAATGATATCACCCACATGGTACGTACAATCGATAATAAACGATTCAATGAAGACTTTCTTCATTGTGGTTTAGAGACTATGGCATATTGCTAGATGTTAACCATAGTCGTTAAGTTTCAAAGAGTTCGAAACAGAATCGAATAGTTTAGTTCCAACTCACGGCTAACACCACAATGAACTCGAGAGGTCACAACCAATAACTTGAACTTATTCTTGCTAATAAATTGAATAAATGTTATTCACAAGAGAGCTAGCGCTCTCGGAGATAATATTTGGCCGAAAAGTATAAACGGTTTACACGTTAAATAGTTTAACGGATTCAAGAGCTTAATTAAATATTCCAAATGTAATTTAATGTAAATTACATTATTCTATTATTGATGGGTAATGATGTAGATATGATGTTAGAGGTTAAAATCTAGTTATATAGAACATTGTCTATGAAAGATCTAGGAGACGCAACCTAAGTTTTTAGGATTCGGATCTATAGTGATAGATCAAAGAGGATAATTGGATTATTCTAAAAAGAGGTCTCCTGCCCTTTAATCACAGTCTATATCTTTATAAAGATATGGGTCTAAAAACTGATGAAGAGCTACAACGAATGCATGGCGTGCTCTATTTATTAGCTATTGGTAATCTAATGTATGTTATGCTATATACAAGACTTGATATTGCATATGTTGTAACTGTTACTAGCAGATATCAAGTCAATCCCTAGGAAAAACATTGATCGGTAGTGAAAATAATCCTTAATTACTTAAAAAGAACTAAGAATTTATTTCTGAGTTATGGATCTCAAGAGTTGAGCATTCATGGGTACTCGGATTTGGATTTTCAATCGGATATGAATGATCACAAATCTACATTTGGTTTTATATTTTTATGTAATGGAGGTGTTGTTAGTTGGAAGAGTTTCAAACAGACAATAACAGCTAACTCTACTACAAAAACTAAATATATTGTTATTTCAAAAGCAGCTAAGGAGGCAGTTTGGATGCGAAAGTTCGTATCTAAACTTGGTAAGGTTCCTAGCATGGCTTATCCGATAAGCGTATTATGTAATAATACAAGTACTATTGCACAGGTAAATGAACCAAATGCCACTAGAAATCCAAACATATTTAACATAAGTATCACATTTTGAAAGAGTTTGTTAGTACTGGAGAGATCCTCATTCGAAAGATGCCTTCAGCCGATAATGTCACTGATCCTCTCACTAAAGTGATAACACTAAAACAGCTGAACCATTATCTTGAGAAGATGGGTATTAGATACAATAACCAATAATTTTAGAATAAGTGAGAGTTTGTTAGTATAATATGCCCTAAAACCATTAGTGTTGTCAGTTTTAGGTATTTTGTATTGAATCACATAATGTTATATATACTATACGTATTCATTTATACATAAATTATTTTTTATTCATTTGCATATGTTGCTTTCTCTATCTTTTCATACTAGTGGATAGAGTATGCATATGAATTGCCTAGATAATTTGATTATCTAAATTGTTTCTCACAAGAGTGGTATCGACCAGGCATCGACATTGCATTGTGGGTATACTAAATGCCTCTAGTAGATATCATGAGATGATATTAGTGCTAATGATAATGTTAGTCATGTCATTAGGGCATTAGTATGAATTAGCAATTAGAGAACTGTTTTTTAAACGTGATAAAGTCAATAATGAATCACATGGAATATATGTGGTCATTTATTCATTATTTGACTGTAATAGTGTGTGAAGTAGTCCCTTGACGTGAGACATCATAGTTGACATTCGATATTAATACACATAGTTCATATAGTGTATAAGTACGAGACTAATAAGCAGGTTTGGTCATGCGTTGTTTACGTTGAAATACGAGTGATTGTGTTTATGTTGAAATACGAGTGATTGTCAAAATGGAATCCGTTGACATGATACATAAAATCTTGAGTTTTCGTTAACTTAATTTGAATTCGAGTTCCCATTTAGACATTGGTAAATGCCTGAAAACAAAACTCCTAGCCATGGAATAATATTAGTTACATGTAAGAGTTTCGTGGTGATAAGTTTAGCACGTAGTAACCAATGATCCGAAAAGATATTGAGTTTAGAATTTTGACTTCCAAGAGCCTTAACTTAGACGGGATTAGATGAACAAAAGGATATCACCCACATGGTACATGCAATCGGTAATAAACGATTCAATGAAAACTTTCTTCATTGTGGTTTAGGAACTAAAGCATATTGTTGATGTTAACCATAATTGTTGAGTTTTGAAAACTTCTAAATGGGATCAAATAATTCGGTTCTGACTCACAACTAACACCAAAGTGAACTTGAGAGGTTATAACTAATAACTTAAGCTTATTCTTGCTAATATATAGAATAAATATTATATGTAAGAGAGCTAGCACTCTCAGAGACAATATTTGACCGAAAAGTATAAACAATTTACACGTTCAATAGTTTAACGAATTCAAGAGTTTAATTCAATGATCCAAATGTAATTTAATGTAAATTATATTATTCTATTAATATTAGAGAATATAAATAGAATTAAATAAAGTTGGTCAAAATTGGTTTGACTAGCTTTAAGACAAGTTTGACATTAAATTATTTAATGAGGATAAACTTTTTATTTTATTTTTTTACTATTACAATGCTTGTTGGACAAGCTTTGGGGTATTTATCTTTCATTAAGAAGATTGAGACATTTAAGTAAATGAGGCAATAATATATAAAGGGATCATTTTCTACTTTTGGGTGGTATAGAATGATATTTTCCAAAATTATGAAAAGGAAAATAAGCTTTCTCTTCTTCTCCATATTCGGCCAAAGCAAGGATTCAAGCTCAAGGGTTTGATTCTCAAGGAGACCTAGCATTTGAAAGGTTCATCTTCATTACACATCACCAAAGGTTGGTGATTAAACTTTAATTTTGTTTAAATTGGTCAAATGGAAACTTAATTGCATGTTTAATTTGATTAAACCATAAATTATATGTTAATCTCTTAATCAAAACCATTAAAAATATCTATACCCTCATTATATGTGGATGATATTTTATTGGCCAGTAATTGCATAGATAAGATTAATAAAATAAAGTCATATATTCATATGAAGTTTGATATGAAAGACATAGATGAGACATCTTATATTATAGAAATTAAAATTACCAGAGATAAAAAATCAAAAATGCTATATCTAAATCAAGAAAATTATCTAGAGAAAATATTTAAACGGTTTAATATGGAAAATTATAAACCATTTAGTACACCCACTTGCAAGTCAACTATTTTGAGCAAAGATTTATGTCCTCAAAATAAAATCGAACTGAAAGAAATGCAAAAAGTACTTTATCCACAGGTTATTGGGAGTCTAATGTATGCAATGACTAGTACAAAGCCTGACATATCACATGCACTGAGAGTGGTAAGTAGATATCAATCAAATCCAGAAAAAAAAAATATTGGCAAGCAGTCAAAATGATCATAAGATATCTAAAAGGAACAAAAAGTATAAAACTCTGCTTTTATTTACATGATTTTAAACTTAGTTGGTTATTGTGAAGCATATTTTGTAGAAGATTTGGATGATAGAAAATCAACAAGTGGCAATGTGTTTATTTATGGTGGAACAATGGTTTCTTGGTTAAAAGAAATAAGGCTGTGTTGCAAAATCTACTATAGACGCAGAATATATGTCATGTAGTACAGTGGTAAATACAGCTATATAGACTAAGAGGTTTGTTGATAATTTACAATTAGATTTATCTAAAGAACTTGTAGATATATTCTATGATAATAAATTTATCATTTATTTGATTAAAAGTGAAGGAAATAGCTCCAAGGGTAAACACATTAATATTAGTTGCCACTATATTCAAGATATAGTGAAGAGGGGCGAAATTAGAGTAGACTACGTCCCATCAAAAAATATTGTAGTCAATTCTATGACCAAGGATTGTCTTTGGAGAAGTTCAGAAAGCATGTAATTACTATGGGTTTGAGAATTATCTAGATGTGTAGTTAACATGCACAAAGCAAGTATCATTTGTTAAGTATTAGGGACGTCTGAGAAAACAATAATATATCTCTATATGATTAATTGTGAATATTAGTCAGAGAAAAAATAGAGAACACTAGAATGAGGTTAATAAGGGTTATAATAAATCATATTCGATATAAAGTTCATATGAAAATATCAAGATGAATTTATATAACATCAAACGCTCAATGTATAAGTCGCCATGAAAACTAAGTACGAACAGAATTTTTCTTAGTTTCGGTTGTGGCACCATTTTACTTTTGTAAAACGTGTATACCATAATTTTATGATTTATTTATGGTATAGTAATGATAATTAGTTATGTGCACAGGATATTCAATCATCAAAAATAAACCTTATCACTTTGATCAAGTGAGAGATTGTTATGCATGATCAAGTGATGGTGATATGTAGAAGGGTACAATGTTCAACAAAGAGAAAGGACACAATTGTTCAATAAACAATTATCTCCATATGAAACTATACAACTGCCCAAATAAACTGGTATTATGTGGTCTATAAATAAACAATGATTAACAGTGAATAATGTATCAAAAAAGGTTTTAGTGATTTTTAGAGAGAGAAACCAAGCATTTGTTGTTCAATTCCTTAAGAATACATTCAATTTTTGTTTTTAAGTATATTTGCATATACCCACTAGTCTCACGACGATGTAATCAAGTTTCAACAATAAATCCTCCCGTTCCATTAAGATCATTCATCAACAAGGTTTTGTGCATGTTGTTAACATCTTGCAATAGTTATTCCCTCACTGAATGTATGTTGATGGAGGAGAGTTAGGCGAAGGTCCCATTGTATTTCCTGTACAAGAACTGTTATCAACTTCTGAAGAAGAGTGTTTTTATTTTCTGTTATGCTGTAGTAGAGTAAGCAGCCATTTAAGTTGATTAGCTTAACTTTGAATGTCCAAAATATTATACTTTTTGGGTTCGTTTGGTATGCAAGATAGGATATAATAGGATAGGATAAAATTAATAATTTAAGATAAGATGGAATAGGATAAGATAGGAAAGGATTATGTGTAATATTATGTTGTTTTTAGCATATGACAAGATAGAATAGGATTATATATATAATTTTATTTTTAGAATTATTAAAAACTAAATAAAATAATTAATAATTTAAAATAAAATAAAAATACTTAACTCTTTAAATAATAAAATAAATTTAATTATTATTTATTTAAATAATTAAATTATAAATAATATATTAATAACAATTTAAATAATTAATATCATATTAACAAAAATTTACAAAATATTTATCACTTACATTTTTAGCTTTGATATAGGAATTGAAATTATATAAAAATATATTAATAACAATTTAAATAATTATTTACCCCGGTTAGTTCAAATGATGTGTCGAGACTGTGGTATGGTTCTCTTGCTGTTGTAGAAAAATGAATACATCTCCTTAACTAATTGTTTATAAGATACTCAAATGTAAAAAGAAAAGCATTTAATTCATGTTTGGTCAATCTGTGAAATGTTCTATTCAATTTTCTTTACATATTTGTTGTTTATTGGTTTTTGTTCCTTTAAAAGAAGAATCAACAAGCAACAAGTTTGTATGAGTGTCTTGGTTTATGTGATTTAAATGTAATCCAACTTGTTACATTTGATTCATGTTAGCTTTAGTTAGCAATCAATTGGAAACTATTACATTTTCATCAAAACATGCATGCAACCACCAACTTGAGCTCGAAAATTCATTCTAGGCATGACGGATCGACACAGAAGAGAATCAAGTTTTCAAACCTGAGAAATCATATGTTGATTTCATAATCCAACACCATTAAGTAAATTGATTAGAACATGTAATTTAACAGTAGTGAAGGATAAGGGAATGAAAGAGACAAAAATACATCTGGGTTGGTTTAGACCTATAATGTAATAATTTCTTTCCATAAATTTAACAGTTATAGCTCAAGAATTAATATTTCCTGTAATCCATAAAATTGCGTTGCTGTCTGTAAGTGTAACTGACTCGACATAAAGAAGACACTGCTACATTAAAAAATTTGTAGCCAAATTTACCAAATTAACACAATAATAGGGAATTTTTTGTAAAATTCAACATAGTGAAACATAAAAGTTAACATGATATGGACATTGGCTTGTGTTAAATATGTAAAATTAGAAACAAAGAGGAAAAATTCAAGAAAATTTAACACTCACATAATACCATAGGCTGGCATGTTATGCTTCCATCTTACATGCCAACCACATTCCACTTTTCCTTACAATCAGAGATAAAGTACCATATATGCTGCTTTGGCAATATGAATAAATCTTAGATACATAGTCATGAAAAGTATGGTATTACAAAAAGTTAGATTATGAAAAAATCTGTACGTGATCACCTCCAGCATAAATTTACCTCTTATGCTAGAGGAAAACTGAATAGAACAGGGAACGCAGCATGCTCTGTTTTTGAGTGCAGCGGAAGTGCAACTCACGAAATGGATTTCCGGGCGCACAACCGCTGCTGGGGAGCTTAGATTAACTTAATAAATCTGCGAAATAGACTCCCTTAAGATCGATACGTGCATGCATGTGTATTTCAGTGTGTAAATTCGTCTCTGTTTCCATTT
>JAXCLQ010043790.1:0-20999 GCA_035584115.1 Cedrela odorata | reverse complement strand
GGGATTCCACATTCAAATTCGAATCAGTATTTTCATTTTCAAAGAACTCTTTAGTCTCAACGGCAGTTTCAGAAGTCCTATTCTCTACACAATCTTGAGTTTCCTTCACTAATTCGAAATTTGTATGGCCTTCTTTAATGGATTCAGATTTTGTTTTATTTTCCTCCGCAGAAACTATTTTTGTATTATCACTGTCACCATTGCAAGCAGAGACTACTGTATCTTCTTTAACTTCAGAATTCAAAATTGCATTTTCATTGTTCAACGGAAGCCCTAACTGATAAGTACGCTTACCCATAACACCAATCACTTTACGGCCTCTCTCTGAACACTCCAAACACTTAACAAGCTCACTACCAGACCCTAAACTAGCTAAAATGCTCTCCCTATCCCTATGTGAAGACGGATCAAGCGCAAAAACAGGAATAAGATACACATACCTCCTCCAATCACAGAACTTCTTGGCATTAAACGACCCCGTCACACTCTTGTACCCAAATATCCGAATCTGTCCTGGAAGATTGGAATTCAGTCTTTCAACAAAACCGGGCGGGTCGATGTAAAACCGGACCGATACGACCTGGCCGACGGCGCTCACTCCCTTATCAGTCCGGGCCGAACGGCCCAGTCGTATCGCTTTGAGTTGCCGCGGTCCTGTTTGGGGACAGCGCCAGAGTGGAAGAGAGCTTCTTCGAGATCGTCCTCGATGGTTTTGGCACCTGGGTTCTTTTGCATACCTTGATAGCCTACACCACAATATGCAAAGAAAATGGCGATCTTGTGGCGCTCGTATCGTTGTTTTTTGGTGGTGACGCCAGCGGCATCGTGTTCGTCTTCAGAATCGGTGGTGGTAGACATTTTGAGCCTTTTAGGATCTGGTTCTTATCGTTCTGGCAGCGCTGGTGATGGCGATTTTGGGATGTTCGTATCTTCCTTTTCCATGTTCAGTGACAGGAGCGACTGTTGTGAGATATGCCTGAGGTTTCCATTATCGGGTTACTCAAACTCACTATATCCCCTGATAAAACCCTAGCGCGGGGAAAATGGAAACCGTTTTCGAGCCCCTGTATGATCAAATCGATTTTCGTTTTGAAATTTTAATTGGGCGAAAATTTAAATTTTAAAGTTTTTTTAGCTTCTTTGAGCTTTCCTGTACGGCTTAGGATATCTACCATGCAAGTATAATGCTCAACTCTGGGAACGACGACAAAATCATTGGACATCATGTTGAAATAAGCACAACCTCTTTAGACTGATCCCATATGGCTACAACCTGAGAGTATGTTCACAAATGTAACGTAATCTGGCTTCGGTCCTTCTACTAGCATCACCACCACGTCCATTTTAAGAAAGGCCTGATATCATTGCATTCCACTGCACTATATCCCTCACAAGCATCCTCCTAAAGGCAGGGTTGCCGTCTTCCAAACTCTCACACTTTGCATACATCGTGGAAAGGGCACTTCCGATTGAAACTTCAAGTGTAAATCCATACTTAAGAGTGCGTGCGTGGACCTGCTTTCCTTGCTCCAAAGCAGCAAGGCTTGAATATGCTTCTAGGACACAGGCCATGGTTAATCATTAGGAAAAATCCCCTGAGATTGGATTCTAGCATATAAATTTAGAGCCTCTTCATATTCTCCATTTTGTACATAACCGCCAATCATCGAAGTTCACAAAACAATATCAGGTTATTGTAAATAATCAAAAAATCCCTTCCGAGCATCGACTGTGCTACCACATTTCGCATACGTATCAACTAAAGCAGTCGGTATAAATATTTGAGACTCAAATCCCAACTTCAACAAATAATCATGCACTTGCATTCCTTCTTCAAGAACAGCAGCGCTACTGCAAGCATTAAGAACCCCAAAAATGGTTTAGTGAGTAGGCTTAATCCCATTAAAATTCATTTTAGGAAATAACCTCAAGGCCTTACAAGAATCACCACTTTTAGCATATCCAGTAATCATAGCTGACCACGTAATAGAATCCTTATCACCAGACAATTCAAACATGCTGAGTGCATCATCCAAGCTCCTGCATTTTGAACACAAAGTAACAAGAGCGTTATATTTTACGAATATTCTGAGTGCATCATCCAATCCATCCGATTTTTGCAAGGAAGATGCATTCACTCTTCTAACTCCCGTTTTTAGTCGCCATGGTTTACGAACTACGTATTAGTCTTTGCGGGTTGAACTCGGTTCAAATGTTACAGATCGATATAAGCCCAAGTAGATATGGGCAAGGCTCAAAGATAAACGTTGAAAGCCCAGTGAAGTGTAAAGCCCAAGAAAGAATTATACACCAGAAAAGGATAATAATAATCAAGTCCCTTATTTATTATTTTTTTATATATAGAACATAGTTTATTCATTTTTAACAAATAAATCACTGGTTCTGTTAAAATGACAAATTACCGGTATAATATTTAATTTTAACCTCATAATATTACAGTACATGACATTATAAGTTATCAATAAAGGTATCTCAATTATGGCAATAAGAATTACTTAGGACCTATTTGTTAAATTAAAAAATTACACCCTTATTTATGAAAATATAAAAAATTAGGGACCCAAATGTTTGACCCTACTAAGAAAAACAACAGAAACTAAAGAGAGCGAGCGAACACCGTTGAAGGCGCATCTTAACGAACGGAGCTCCAGTACCCGCGTAATGTCTTGCTGCTTAAGTGTTTCCCGTTATGGTGCGTACTAAACATGATGACTGGATGCCCCTTCGCAATTTGAACCGTTTACTGTCCTCACAGATCACCGTCTTTTAATCTCAACCGTTAAAATAGACTCAAAAGCCAAAACGATGTCCATTGCGTGGTCATTTGAAGCGACTCGAGTATCTATTTGCCATTGAAAAGATGGACACTCGCGCTCGCTCTCCCATACCAAAAATCGATTCCCTTTCTCTTCATTCTCTCTTTTATTTTCTTTTCACTGTACAAGCTGCAATATTCGGATTCGCGGATTGTGGTTGCGCTAATCGAATCGTCTTTACAAAATTTAATATTCTCTGCTCGCTTTTTCATTTCATGGAGGGAATTGTGTGATTCCTTATATTTGGATTCCAGCACTTTCTGGATATCTATTTATAGGCCAAGGCTTAAGAGCTAAACCACGCTGCGATCTCAACCTACATTTCGGTATGGTATTCTTCTCCATTGCTGAATTTCTAGGGTTCTTTTGATTCATTGTCAATCTCTGTAAACTTTCTTTGTTCATTTTATTTTAATTATGCCTGAAATATGAAAATTGCAGCTTACGTGGTAATTTTTTGAATGTTTATGATGTCTTAATCTGCTATTAACTTCTGTGTGGCGTATATGTAAACAATGTGAACATGTGAAAGAATTATTTCTTCTTAAATTTACTGTTCTATCTGGAATAATGATTTACGTAAGTGTATTACACTGTCAAAACTTAGAAGCAATTTGAATTAGCCAGAGACTGTTGCATGTGATTTTGTTTATATTGTAAACAAGAACATTTTGGCTTTTTTGGTTAGGGAGTTTATTTATATATTCATTTGTTTTCGCTTGGTCTGGATATCATTTTAAACATGTTTGTTCTCTTTCTCTGCCTTTTTTTTCTTTTTATTTTATTAGTGAATGAAAAACCTTAAGAGGCTTTTGAAACTGGATGCAGGTTATCTCTGTGCTTCATTTATACGATCCAGCGTCAAATTTCGGACGGCTACTCCTTGAGTTGATATGGGTTACACGGTGATGTCTTGATTTCCTTTCTACATGGCAATGTCTTGGTTGACTATTATTTAGTTTCTTAATATATTAAGGCAGAGTATTCTCTTTATATAATCTTGCGGATTGACATTCTTGTTGCCTTTTATTCCACAATCTTATTAAAATACAGGGTTTTGATGAAAGTAATCAGCAAAATGATATTGGTATGTTAATTCTGTTGCTTTAGATATCTCTTTCTTTCTTCAATGTATTTTTTTTCTTTGATTGTGAAATGACAAGGGGTGCAAAGTGTTGAGTTAGGTCAAGCACACTTACTTTCTTTAGAAAATGTAATATGCATTCCTGAGTTATCGATATTCTAGAGTGGTTTTTGAGTGGAAAAATTGTAGGGTGGGTAATTTCCTAATTTTGTGATTTTTTTAATTGTTACAGTTGAAAGCTTGATTATTTAACCGTATTCACCAACTCTAGGTACCCAATTAAAGAGGAAAATTAAGGATAAGAGCTTAATATTTTTAATACTTTATTAGGTTGTCTTTGTCAGTTTAATAATGCATACTGATGAATTTCAAGTATATTATTTTTATATTTTTCCAATTTTAAGAATATGTGCTTTAATATAAGAGATTGGAGATAAGTGGATGAGACATTTAGTTGATCCATGTTTCTGTATCACATTTTTATGAAAGTGACACAGTAAACCATATGTAAATTTGTCAGATATGCTCTGAGATTTGTGGTCGAAATGAATCTATATGGATCTTGTTATAATAATTCTAATTTATGCTTCTGGATTTGATTTCAGGTGCAGCTGTACGCAATGGACGGGAAATTCTGTTTCAGGTAAATTTGATGTTACTTAATGTCTATAGGGAGCTTGAAAACTTTGTCATTTCCATTGTTACGGTTATGCTCTTCCATATATTGATTCTTTACTCTATCATAGCATAAGATTATATGCTAGCGTAGTTTATTTTATCCAGAACCTGATTAAAAGTTCTAATTTGTGTGTAGTGGTTGTAGTAGAAGGGTATGGTTACATAGAATTGTTCATACAATATCTCAAATTCAACTGCCAAAGCCCGTCAATAACTGTGAAGTACTTAGACCTGTCTGAAAATATGCTCAACAGGGTTTTAATTGGGAGTCTCATAAACATGATTGGTGGAGAAATTTAGAAAGGAAAGTTCCTGACATTGCAAAATCCGGGTTCACGTCAGTATGGTTGCCACCTGCAACTCATTCCTTCTCACCTGAAGGTTAGAGTAAAATAATTCTTCAAAGTTTTGAGTTGATGCATCAGCTATTTTTTTATCTAGCTTCTAACTCCCTTTTTTATTTTTTATTTTATTTTTTTCCATGGCAGGTTACCTACCACAGAACCTTTATTCCCTCAATTCTTCATATGGCTCTGTACAACTTTTAAAATCTTTAGTTAACAAAATGAGGCAGTACAAAGTCAGGGCAATGGCTGACATAGTAATCAATCATCGTATTGGTACTACCCAAGGTCATGGTGGAATGTATAATCGTTATGATGGGATTCCTTTAGGATGGAATGAATTTGCAGTTACATCTTGTACTGGTGGTTTGGTAAGGATGCTAGTAATTAAATAGTAAATTTATTATAGTAATCCTATGATGCCACATTTAGTATGTTTCGTAACATAAAGTTCCTACAAATTGTTTTACAAGTTAGAAAGTATGCTAATTTACCTTTTGTAAATAATATATATAAAAAGTTGCTAGAGGATGATATGCAAGCTTTCTTCCTTATTATTTTAAGTTTTACTTCTGTCATTCAAATTGGAATGCTTTGCTGATGAGTGATATGATGCACAACCTTATACCGTTAGAGTTGTTATAGCATGTTTCCTGAAATAGTGTCTTGTATGACTTTATAGGTCTTGTGTTGGGACTTCATCATTGTTTTGGAAAATCATTGACTAAATGGCCTTTCTTATCATTTCTTTCTCTTTGAAAACTTCTTCCCCCTCTCTCCCCTATTTTCTTTATGTCTCTCTGTGTGTATATGTTACAAGATTGTGATTGGATGGGTGGTCACAGTTGTGATGTTTATCGTTTACCTCTTTGCATGACTTAACCTTAAAATTAGTACTTCCTGACCTATGAATATGACATTCCAGGGTAATCGAAGCACCGGGGACAACTTTCATGGTGTTCCAAATATTGACCATAGCCAACACTTTGTCCGGAAAGACATTATAGCATGGCTGCAGTGGCTATGCAACACTGTGGGCTTTCAAGATTTCCGATTTGATTTTGCAAGAGGGTAATGTTATTCTATACCTGGAAATTACTGGGGGTCTTTAATTGGTTCTATTTGCATCTTAATACTTATGTTTTTGTAATGCTCTAATTAGTTACTCAGCAAAATATGTGAAAGAATACATTGAAGGAGCAAAGCCTTTATTTTCTGTTGGGGAATACTGGGATTCTTGCAACTATAATGGTCATGGCTTGGAATATAACCAAGGTATTTATCATTTATATTTTTCACACACCAAATAAAGGAGAGCGCAGTTCTTGAAACAAAGTAGGCTGAATTTTGAATTGAAAAGCAATAGCGTGCATCCCGGATATCTTCAATGACTGTCTTTTGAGAAATTGCATTGATAGATTCTTGTGCCATATAAAGTTGCATGCCTGAGTGGCAAAATTGTAAATTCCATTACTTAGTGGAGTTGTCTCTGGGGTAGAGAAGAAATTACTGAATAATTGTAAATCTGCTTAAACCATATAAATTATTCTTCTAGCAGCTGTTACTAGTTTTGAAGGGCTAGCTTGCCCTACTCGAGGAATTTTCTTCACATACTTCTATTTTAGGGATGTGCTGCTGACATTGATCGGTTGATGTCTCAATGTCATCTGCTTGGTCTTATTTTTTGCTTACTTATTGCAGTTGAGTGGTGGTTTCTTTTTTCTCCTTCCTTTTAAGATCATTAAAGATCTAGAATTTGGCTTTGAGCATACTGCTTCATCTTAAATATGGCTTTAAGTTGTGTGCTTTTGTTGTTTCCTTTTATTCACAAATCCATTTGCAGATAGCCATAGACAAAGGATTATCAATTGGATCGATGGCACTGGACAGCTTGCAGCTGCATTTGACTTCACAACAAAAGGAATCCTTCAGGTATTTTCCAAGGACACTATATGTTGAAAGAAGTATCAAGCACTCTCATGGAGATCTAATTTTTGTTAATATCAATTCATGATTTGACGTATAGGAAGCTGTTAAAGGGCAATTCTGGCGTCTGCGTGATTCTCAAGGGAAGCCTCCTGGTGTAATGGGATGGTGGCCTTCAAGGGCTGTCACATTCATTGACAACCATGACACAGGCTCAACACAGGTACCACGTGTTTATCATGGCAACAATGGACTCAAATGGTAGTGTGAAACTTTTAGGAGGCTATCATTCTTGCTTATGTGCATAAACTGCACAGGTATTGGATCATTTGTAGTCATTGAATGTATTTGCAGGGAAATTTGAACCTTGTTTGTGGTCACAGCTTCTCCAGTTCATAAGCATGATGATTAGAAATACCCATACAAGGCAATCTACAATCTGATCAGATTGCAACAATAGTTTAGGTCTGGCCTTGGGACTGGCCAGCATGAATTGTCATCCCTAGTAAGTGGGGTGCTGATTTTGTGGGTTTAATTCTAACCTAAGGCCTACACTTTCTCCAAAGTCCAAAGTAAATATTTACTAGTGCAGTTTGGTTGGACAGTTCTGGGCCTGTCCCTGATTTGATTCCTTACCATCATAATCTATACTTAATATTATCTTTGAGTATGTGCGCACGTGTATGTTATGGGACACCAATAATTCTGGATATCAAGATTTTGTTCTTAAAATGGGAATATAATATCTACTAACTCTGTTGTTGCTTTATTGTGGCAGGCCCATTGGCCGTTCCCGTCGAATCATATTATGGAGGTATGTCACATTGTTGTCTTCTTGCAATTTGTTGGCCTAAGTTTGAATGATTTGCATTCCTAGGATCCCTGTGAAGGATACTGCACATATATTGAAATAACTAATGGTTTTACTGTGGGATGCATGTCATTTCCATTTTGCATCCGGTTCCTGTTTTATGCTATGTCAAATCCTGTCCTTTTGCTTTATCATATCGTCTATTCTTCATTCCTTCTTGAAAATCAATTTTTAAAATAAATTTCACAAAATACCAGTTGCTCATTTGAAATAGTTTCTTCAGGGACCGATCTCCCTCTTTCGTGTAAATGTTGGCCCTGACTTCAGACCTCTTGTTTTCCTGTAGGGTTATGCATACATACTCACACATCCAGGGATACCATCGGTATTCTATGACCACTTTTATGATTGGAGTGACTCCCTTCATGACCAAATTGTTAAACTGGTATGCTGGATAGCTTGGTTCAACTATAACTGTTTTTTTTTTTTTTCGTAGAAAACTTCGTTTTGTTAATTACTATTAAATATGTTGTAGATGCATATTCGGAAGCGACTAGAGATTAACAGTCGTTCATCTATTAAAATTCTGGATGCCCAACCAAACCTCTACTCTGCAAAAATTGGAGAGAAATTGTGCATGAAAATTGGGGATGGTTCATGGTGCCCGGCTGGCAAAGAATGGACACTAGCGACCTCTGGTCACAGATATGCAGTATGGCATAAATAATACTCTCAACATTCTCCTCTTTACCCCGCTCAAATTTTCTTAAGGGGTGAGGGCGGCTGGTGATGTGTTTGAGGCTGAATCTCTCCTCGATTGAAAATAATATTTATTATGCATAAAATAAAGCCTCTGATCTCTAATTTCCATTGAAGATTATTGTACTATTACTTATAATTTAGTATCAGTTGGCCATCCTAGTGCCTGCTGCTTTGAATAATTTTAGACTGTCACCAACGTAACTTATTGCTGGTTTCCAACTAATACTTCGTTGACACATAAACGAGAGTGAATTAATGCACGATATAAAAACCTAATTAAAGGCAAAATTAATGCTGAGATTTTCAGTCGATCAAATTTAGTGAACATTCTAGAGAACGGGATCCGACGAAATTGGAAGGCTTTGATTGGCGATAATGGAAATCAGACGCATGGGATATTTGTACGGTGAGAATTGAATACTGAAATGGTTTTTAATCAGGCTATTAATACTGTTTGGAGAGCTAGAAAGAGAGAGAAAGTCACATGACAGTAGAGGTGGAAAGTGACTATTCTCCCATCACAATCATAAAACATCGTCGTCGGTCTCATCATTTGTGTTTTGAAACTCAAAAGGAAAAAACACTCTCTCTTTCAGTAGTTTTCTTTCTCTTCCCTCTTTAACATTCAACCAACCAACCACACAAAGAGAATATTTTCTTTTTCCTTTCTTTTCTTTTACATTTTCAAAGAGATACTTCTCGCCAAACATAACATTACATTCATCAAGAATCAACATCCTCTCTCTCACTCACGTGACTCACGCTGTGTTAAAATATGTCGTTCATTGAAAAATGAGACAACATTCCTCAATCATCCATTTCTTTCCAACCTCAATCATCATCTTTTCTTTGGCTTTATCCGCCGTCCCTCCTTGCCAGTCTCTGTCACACACTAATGGTCAAAGCGTCCAAGTCTTAGACCAGTAGGGTTTGTATTAGGTCTTTGCTTATGGCTTACAGTTTCATTCAAAGCTTCACAACATTCTCACGACTTATAATTGTAACGTAACAACAGTCTAGTTCACTGTATAGCACAGAGTTATCTTCTCATGTATGACATGAAAATTTTTTTTATGAATTTAATAATTAGGGAAAAAATTTTATATATAAAATATATAATAATTATATACTTTTCAAATTTGTTATAAATTTTAAATTTATTTATCAAACTCGTTAAAAATTATATCAAACTTGCTTTATAAATATCATATAATAGTAGATTGCTAGCAAAATTATCATGTAGTAAGTAAAATAATATTTCCTTTAGGGTTGAAACACATGCACGAGTATGAATCTTAAGTTGTTTTTAGCTTTCGCCATTTGGGAAAATGATAAATTTTGAAACGAAAGCAGAACGAAAAATGGATGATGAGGAGCACGAGAGAGCGGTAGTCCGCATGCACAAAAAGTGAGGGTATTTGTGTTGGTTATAGAGCCATAATCATGGATGCATGGCGGTATGTATTAATATGCGACTATTATGCTCATGAAGTACTGTAAATTAGCAATAAAATATTAACATGTTGACATTATTCACCTGCTTTATATCCAAATACCACAGAGATTAATTTTTTTTTTTTCAATTCTTTGTCTTCACGAGGTGAGAGGATTACACCTTGCAACACTTCTCAACGTTTCTATTGATCATTCACAAATGGTAAAATCACTTTCTCTTGTCACCAACACCTGTCTGCCACTCTCCTCCACATATCTACTTACAACAACAACAACCTCCATACACTTCTAATTATCAAAAGTCAAATGGGTTAACTTTCTCAAAAAAATACATGTGCAAAATCACCTGTAACAGGGTCAACATATTCCAGCTGCTTTTCTTTCTCTCTTTTTTCCTCTATTTTAAAGAAGCTTTTATTGGTCATAAAATATTACCAAGAGTAAATATTGGAACGATGTAATTAAGGGTACACAGAATTGTTTGACATTTATATATGGTTATTTAGTTATGCAGCATTGTTTAATGTTAAAATTCGAATTCTATAACATTTGAATGTTAGCAGGAAATAAAGACAAAATATCACTTATTGTTTTATGTTTTAATAATTTTATTTTTAATAAAAGAATGAAGAGTTGTACAACCTAAAAAAGTTGATGCTTATTTGCTGCAAGAGGGAATAAAAGCTGGAAAATTTTAGGCTTATTATATATTTTGGAAAGTTTCTGTAATATCTGAGTATGCAGGGATCGAGTATGGATTATTATAAATTAGGAGATACGATGCCCGAAAAGTCCCAACAACGGAAGTGATTCTGTCCGTCTGAGCATGATATCACCACCGAGCATCATGGCAGGATATCTTTTATATAAAGTAGGAATGCAATAAATTTTCAGCACATCAACTTTGAAAATATTACGTGTGAGCAGATCCACTAGAGCCCCAGTAGCTAGTAATCATGAATAAAGGGGCGGATTTCCATGCATCGAGCTGTGCGATAAACAAAAGTCCCAGCGTCTCACAGGAGATGACTCTTCCATGCCTGCTTCATATTCAATCCAATCTTTATTTTAAAGTTCCAACAACGAGTCAACTGTATGAAATTTCATTAATGGTGTGCATTCATGGAGCTATAGATGAAAACTTGATACAAAAGACAACTGAAAATTAATGAAAATATATTGGATAATTACTCGTTTTGATGTCCTTTATTGTTAATTAATGGGTATTATATAGAAAACATTGTTCCCACCATTGCACTATTCGTAAAAGCGTTTTTCAAAAAGGAAAGCAAAAGTGCAGAAGGAGAATAAAAGTTGACACGAGAAGGTGCACAGAGGGCGGGGAACAAAGAGCATGAACTTTTTCACAGCTTAGATTTATGCATTGACAAATAGAATTGCAAAAGTTACTTATGCTGCTTCTTATGTCAAAATTTGGACATGACACCACTTACAATTGCATTTCTAAATGGGTGTATATTTGAGTAACCCTAGATATCCTGAAATCTCCTTTTTGGCCTACCAGAGGACCTTCATGCAATCTAAGAAAGCATGTAACAAAACCTACAGAATCAATGGTAAATTAACATAGCATCACAGTATTTTATTTGGAAGAACATGTATGGTCAAGTGTTTAAAAACTTTGTCCTTAGATTAATGAATATATTTGCCAGTAATTGCCAGGTATGAGTAATTAATAATATTGTCAGTCTTCTTCCAACTCTCAAATTGCATAAGTAATTTACACCCACTGACCAATTACTACTTTTAATTTTTACTGTCCCAATGATTCAATCATGGCTCTGACAGTACTCAGCATGACAACTGGGATTAACCTAAAAAGACTATTGAAAACGTACCGTCGTTAGAGACGATGTTTAGTTAATTTAGACGGGGAACAAAGTCAATATCAGACTGTAACTTCTTCGTGAGATCCTGATATCTTCTCTGTAATATTTGGAAAAAAAAAAAAAAACCACTTAAACAGCACATTCAATTGGGTTTGGTTGGAGGTAGTTTTGAAGCAATAAATAAGTGAAAGTTTGTTCTAATAAATACTGTAGGAGTGAGTAGCTGATTTAATTAATATTAGAGAAAAAAAAAAAAGAATTGAAAGGAAAGAGGCACACATGAAAGAAAAGTCTCAAGGTTGTGGGAGTGATGATGAGTGCGACACATCAGTCGACAAAACGGAAGATTTCATTTTTTTTCTTTTCTTTTCTCCAAGTCGAAGCTAGCAGCATTGTAATTTTTATCTTGTGTTGGGATAAGAGTTTTCAAAAGTGAATTGTGAGGTAGGTATAGTTCAACGGAAAAGGAAATATAAAAGAGATTTCAAGTGTTATAATTGGAGAGGATTGACCTATTTTTTGCCTTTTTAATCTCATTTTCAACATGACAATTAGGTCAAAAGTTAATGGTTTAAAAATTTGAAGCGTCTTCTTCTCCTTCTTCAACAGGAGCGGAGGTTACCTCGGATTCCACACTTAGTGGTGAAATCGTAGGACCCATTAATGAGAAGTTGGCTCCTCTCGATAAATTGCTCGATCATTCTCTATATGGTCACTGATTATTTTTTATCACCACTAAGAAATATAATTCGCATTTTGACCCATATGGCAAATTGATCATATCGAAATGACAATCCCATCTTGTATTCATTCAATCAATTTTGTTTCTTAAAGCAATGTCTGGATACCCACATAGGTGTACCATTGCTTCTGAACAGTGTTCTTCTGGTGATTCTAAACGAATGATAACAAATTGAATAGTGTCTATTGCCAGTGAGGCAAAATTTCAAATATCCAATCACTTCAATAGTAAATATTCACTGCTCACTCATTTATTTTTTTTGAAGTGTCAACCTCTTACCTAAATAAATTTATCTAAAAAAATGAACAAAGAATCATCGATCGATGGAGAGATGAAAGTAACAACTCACCTCGTTCTATAATTTATCGCTAATGAAGTTTTACCATAAGTAGCTAGTTCTAATGTTATATACAAGCAATATTTATAATTTTTGGATGTATTTAATTAATTTCATTTACTCATTGCTGCTTAATGTGTACTCTCATGAGTGCTCATGCAAAAACATAACTTAATTAATGGATAAACATAATTAAGATGAAACCCAATTGAGATATAATATTGTCTTCCAATATCATGATTTCAAACTGCCCAAAATCGATTTGATGAAGTGATCATGTCATTTTGTCACATCAGGAAGATGAACAATTCTTGCTTTTCCTGCCATCTCCATTCATCCCAAAGGTCATTCTTATCATTTTAGAGAAAAACGTTACCGTCCCATTGAATTTGATTCTGTACTTGTTGAAATAAGTTTGACTACGGTGGAAGTAATCATTATTCTAAAAATTTCACGGTCATTAAAACCCACTAATCGATCTGTTCCATCCAATTCCCTGTTTTAATCCGACGTCTAACATTACTCAGCAACCAATCCAGATTGATTATATCAACTTGGCCCCTAGGCAAAGGAGATGGAGCATAAAAAAACTGAAGCAAAAAACAAGTCTTCTTCTGTGTTCAACAAAAACAAAACTGACTTAGTTCTATTGGTTTAGCCAACCTCTTTTTCTTCTGATTCAGAGAGAGCGAGTAGTTTCACTTGTGATGTGTGCGTCCGTGTGTAATTCGTGAGAAAGAGGGAATGAAAAGCGTTTTAGCGTGAGGAACTTAAGAAAAGACCGAGGGAAAGGGGGTGGGTTTTCATCAGAAACGAGGGAAGTGAAAGAGTAACTATGGTTATCCTTTGATCCTTCTAAATATATATATGCAAACAGTGTTTTCTATAGGAATGATCTTTATCCAATCTGATATTATCCGTCTTTTTGAAGTCTGAAACCTTGACTCTTCGTCTATTACGCCCTTTTTTCTTGATTACTCACTTCTCTCCCTTTCTCTCTCTTATTTACTGTGCACTCTCTTCTTCGCGTCTTAAATAGAATCCTTTCTGCCTTCTCTCCAATACCCTAATTCTTACTGGTTTTACCTCTCTAGCTTTCTGTGAGTTTTAGTTTTACTTTTGTGTTTTAATGGCGAATACAAGGACAGTTTTAGTCTTTCATGTGGGTTTGACAAAGGGTTTCTTACAGAGATTATTGGCATTCTGTCCACCTCCCATCAATTTGAAAACTTTGTCCTTCTTTCTCTCTCTTTCATGGAGGTGGGCAAACTGCCAACTGAGCTCTGTTGGTTTCTCTTTGTGAAACCCTCGTGATTTATCCCTCCGGCTTTTCTCAACCTCTTATATGACAAAGATGAAGGTAAAGAGCATGCATATCTTATGATTGTCTACATCCTCTTTCTTCTTTTTTTTTTCGTTTATTTTCTTTGTGATGAATGATCATGCACTGTCGGTTTCTGGTTTTCCCTCGTTATCTATGATAACCCCAACTTTACCATTTGTTTTTCCAGAAAAGAGCAAATAAAGATCCCCTTTATCAGCGCTCTCATCTGTTTGCAGGCTTAAGGAGTACAATAAGCAACATGATGCTCAACCTTCCCTTGTTTAATTGGTAATCGGTGTATTATAATATATGCAATTCATAATTAGGAACCCTAGTTTCTTGCTTTACTTTCTGATTCACATATTTTTCATTAGAGTATACGATAACATTGAAAGCTTCTCTTCTTACTTTTCCAATTTTCGATCTAGGGTTTTATCCGTATCTATCTGTTTCTTCGTGTACATGTTTACATCTTCTATCTAGGGTTCGAGAGTTAGGTTAGATTCATATTTCATGATGCATCTAGCAGAGGGAAAAGAAAAAGAGAGAGAGACAGAGATGATTATGTGAAAAATTATTTTCAGCACTCATGATACCTAAATGATATCTCCATTGAAGGCATTGAATTTACATTGATGCTACAGTAAATCTACGACTCTTCTGCTTTGCTGTGTGGTAATCATGATTAATTACCAGATATCACAATTAAAGGTGAAGATTTTTGTGTTCATGGCTTCATGCATGACTGCCACCATTTTAACCATGTCAGTCATTTATTTATTTAATTATTTTTGTTAATTAATTATAAATAATACGTTTCCCTTCTACACTTACCATCTACGTAGGCTCATGATTGAATACAGACAATCCCCTTTTAATAATATGAAAACGTTGTTCCCCCTTGCACACGCGCCTGAATAGCGCTTTCTTCTACCTTCCGATCACAAGGGGTATATGTAAAATGTAACTATGTAAACTGGCTCGTGGCGTAGTGCCCACGGACGTGTTGAAGTCGCATGGATTAAGTTAGGTTTCTGCTTTAAGCCGGCCAGGCCAACTCTACGGGTACACCGTGGGGTTAAGCTCTAGCCTAGCCCATTTTTCCAGCATTATGAATACTGTCAAGCGTACGACTCCGCTATAGGAAATTAAGGACTAGGCAATTATGTTATTTTGGGACCATTTTATTTTATTTTATTTTATTTTATTTTTAGTTTGTGTTTTTGTTGTCTGTAGCTTAAAGAGGTTCGAGTTTAAGACATCTATCTGCATCTTGTTTTGTCCATGAAACCTATGAAGGAGTAAAATTATACTAAAGTTATGTTGCACTAACCGGCCGTTTCTAATTTCTTATTTTGTGTTAATTGATTCAATTTTCATGTTTTATGTTTTAAATTATTTTTGTCGATTGACTTAAATTTTTTTTTTTTTACGTTATTCATTTTAAATTTTTCGATAAATAAGACTTATTATAGTTATTTCATTCCAAGAAAAGAAAAGAAATACAACCACTGTGAGCTGCGGTGCATGTCACAAACCCTAAACATTCCACCAGATACCAGAGATTTTTAAACTGTACAGAATGTGTACAAATTACGTACGTTAAATGTGCCAAGTAAATATTGTTTTTAGAATAAAACTATACCGTAGAAACCCATTGTATGTTGACGACAACCGTTTCATCGATTATTTACCAGAGCTTAGCTGTTTACTAAAGTGAGAATATGGGTTGTCTCATCTAATCAAGACATTCCTCTGCAAACCCGGCAGAACGGGCAATGCTGCTATGCAAGTGTGTGTTTTAAAACTGCCAAGGGAAAATGTCATTGTAACCTTCACATTTACATATTGAGATCAGTTTTTATCGTCACAAAAGGTCAAAGATGAAGGGAAGTGGGTGCTCCTGCTTTGAGCTCCAAAATCTGATAGTATCACTGGTAAATTCTTCTTCATACCTGCGTTTTTAGGAAACAAGTTGAACATCGCAGCAAATTCCTGGAAGATGTTTGATACCTGAAAACGTATTTGCAAGCCGTGTGCGTATGCTATCGCTGTGCATGCAGCTGGCAACTGTAAATTCCATCGTATGTGCAGACCAAATGATCTGAGTGCAGGAGAGTCGGTACAAATAATCCATCACGATTGTCTCATCAGTTACAGTAATTAGATCAATCACCGTTTTCACTTGAATAGCAGTGGGGACACAGATAGATATCACCACTGGTTTAGAATGTGAAAAGCCTTGTCGTTTTGATATTGTCGAGTCTGTGTTGTGGTAAGCCATACTCTTGAACCGAAATTATCTTGTTTAATTCTTTTTGAACAGTCTCGAAAAGGTCTATAGTTTCTATTTTGTAATTCTAACAACCCCATGTTTTCCGGGGATCTGGATGAGTTTCAATCTCAAGTCCACATTCTCTTCATTTTATTTTTCTGTACATTAAATTATAGTCATGGAGGTCATATTTGATGGCCTACTGAATAGATATCGAATTCAGTAAAGCACATATCATTCACCTCAACTTGAATTACTGTTTGCTTTGGGTTTCGGCTAATATATATATGCAATTAATGCCTCAGACTAGTCATTTTGGTACATGGTGGTTGCCTTAAAACCAATCAATTAGTATCATACCAATAATGCATTATCTTATCTCAACAGTTCATAATTCAGATAATAATTTCACTTACCTACCTCCCTTATTATCTTTGATGTCAAATTTGTTCAACCGATTGCCTTCGAGGACTTCCTGTACCGATAACGAGAGCTACAAACCAAAAATACATAAAAGGCATTAAATTCATTTATCAACTGCCAGCTGCCAGCATATGTACAGAGGTAGAGGGTTGCTGGGCTGATCTGGGCCGAATTGGGCTACAATCCAACCTATATTTTTTTGGTTTGTTTAAAATAAAAATTATAAAAACTATTTATATATTATTGATATGACACTAGCACACAATTGTTGTTGTCTTAACGACATGTCATCTCTTCTCCCCGTAAAAAATGAGGTCATGGTTTATGCCAAACCCAACTCCTGTTGCTACTGCTAAAGTATCAATTTGCCCGAGAGAAAGAAAAACAAGATCCGCTGCTTTATGCATATGGAGGACGGTGGTCATTCTGGTTACATTTTCCAAAAGACTACCTCGATCATCTCACCCCATTCCCTCTTGCCGTCTCACGATGAATCAGTCACACGTAAGAATGACCCACCCCATTTTCAATTAACAATAAAATTGAAAACGAATATGTTAAAACAGTAAAGTAAATGAAGTTTAGAACGGCACCTACGTTTGTACGTTTTGGAAGTTACTAATCCAACATCCCAGAAAACAAATAACCAATACATCATGTATGGCAAGCAAGTTCTGCAAATATCACCAGTTATAATAGTATTCTTTGGTCATTAAACATCAAAGAAAACAAGAAATTGAAACAGACTAAGCTTGATTCAAATTATAGATTAATTTATGGCTATCTCTCTAATCATAAGGAATATACACAATAAAAGTTCCTGATTTCTACTAGCATTCATTATTCAACAGGTTAAAAAAACCAGCATTCAGCTGCATTTTTCTATTAGGAACAAGTAATATGAATCTAGTTCAAAGCATTACCAGACTTGTTTCTTTCCATATCATATTAGAAAGTCAGCTTTTCTAGTGCTCCGTTCAGTGGGTCTTTTAGATGGCTCTTCTTCAGAGAGGGATTTGTCGTTACACGACCAGGGCTTCTAACCATGTTCCTGAGAGAGTAAAATGCTGGGATTCTGAACGGAGAGGTAGAAGGGCTCCGTTGAATGGAGAAAGGGCTAGGAGATATTCGCTTTTGCTTTGGAACAGCTCCATTGAACCTAGCCTGGTTGTATATTGATGTAGACTCTGCCTCTGCTCGTTGTTTTGTGGCATCATCCACATATAGGAGATCATCAATTCTAGCCATTATGTTGAAGGCCAAGCTTTCCATCACTCTAGAATAGCTCTCAAGGATTGACTGTCCCACATCCTGCAGGCCAAGAAGGATTTAGTTTTTACAAACATAATTTCCTGCTATCTCATTAGTATTCCAATGAATTTCTCATTCAATTTTCCTTTTTCTGGAAGTGCATTATCCCCACACCACCAAATACCAAGCCTTGCTACCAGGGCAAGACATTGTAAGGGTTAGCTTCACACTTCATAGACACAAATAGTACATTCAAAACAAAATGATCCAATAGGCCTATAATTTCCCACTTCTGAATCCATAACAAAATATGAAGTTTCCGAAGAGTAGAAAGAGATGATTCTTATAGACAGAAAGAGTGTTGCCAAAATGCTGTAGTACAGAAAATAGTTCAGGTGATATACCTTGTTATATTGAATCTTGCTCATGTCCAAAGCTGTCTGTGGAAGACTTGGGAATCTTAACTTCAAGTTCTGAAGTATGGTGTCTGCCCGGTGTGCTAGAAGCTTACTTCTTTCAGCATCACCAACAAAACCCTTGACCTTACCACCCCACGATGACCTACCTGCCTTAGCATGAATTAAACGTTTTTTCAGGCACTTCTGCCTCCAAATGTGCACAGCAGCCTCAATCCTGTTTGCTATTTCTAGAGTGGTGTATTCTGATGACAGGTCTAAGTACTCAAGAAGGGACTCTGGGGAGAACTGATCACCAGCTATGTAATTATACATGATCTCGCTTAAACAATCTTTTCCGCTCTGAAAGAATATTGGTGAAAAAAAAAGCATACAAATATTAGGGTATCTGATTACAGAAATGAAGAAACAAGACAATTACACATCATTACAAAGCTCAAGTAGGGAAAAAATTCTTGCAACTCTAGTGAGAATGTTGCACCATTGAGAACAGTGGGATAGAGAGCAAAGAGGTAAGATAGCAAGCATCTATATCTCTGAAACAAGAATGCATTTTAAAAGTGCAAGATGTTCAAATACCCCAAGATAGAGCATTTTGTTCTTGTAATCTATTACAGGACACGCTAAACTCCTTTTTTTGTTAGACTTGAATCCAATTATTTAAATGAGCAGCCACTAAATCAAGAGCAGAGAAAGCCAAAGGATACTTGGGTCCCCACCTTATAAAACAATATCTCCATACCTTGGGCAAGCTCTCCAAATAAGCATTTGGAATTTCCATCTCAGCCAACACATTATTATTGATTGCCATGGCAGCCTTAAGGATCTGATTCGTGCACTCCCTACTCTGCTGCAATCTCTTCCTTGTATTCTCAGACAAACCATTTGGGGGAACCTTAGGGAATGGGAGCCACCACTTCTCTTCCAGACTAATTGAAGGCCTTCCAGAGGATGAAGATGAAGGAAATGTCTCAGTGTCATCAGCACCAGCAACTATTATCCCACGATCAACATAACAAAACTCGGAATCGTGAAACCCGTCAAGAATGCTAACCAGCATGGTATCAAGCTTCTTGAGTGCTGGGAGGTTGACATAAAGATCTGAGCGTGGTCGAGTCACCATGACCTCAAATGTTCCACCACCAGGAAACTCTTGCAATGATGGTACAAGCTCCACTATGGAATCACTTACACATAAAAGCCATTCCATCTCTCTCAGCCACATCATCTTCTTTTGGGGTGCTAGTGGCTCTAACTTCCATAGTTTCCCAAATATAGAAGCTACAAAATTTACCCCAATATAAACAGATGCAATTATAAGAACTTTACATAACCCTCCAATTGGTCAAGAATAAACCGAAAAATTAGTTTTACTGAGCTCATTCCGAGTTTATTATTAGTAGTAGTAACTTTAGTTTCTTGTAGAAGTTCAAACAAGTGGGAGGACAGACCAATTAAATCTTAATTCGTTATCTTTTCCTACATCTTTTGGCAACATAATGAAGCCATGATTGCGATGGAGTGGAAACAATGCAATGTAGAGAAATAAAAACCAAGAAAATGAAGATGCAGTGACTAACCAGAAAGATTTGTAATGGCATTAGAGATGGCCAGAGCTGTACAAACTCCCTTTCCTCCTCCTGACATATCTTCTCCAAGCAGAAGTTTAGCAAAACGCTCCTTCATTAATTCGATTTCTGCAACAGTATGAAGACAAATCGAGATATTACAAGGCAATATTACATAAGCAAAATAGGCATTTTCATTTTACGATCCGTTTCGTTTGCAATCAATTGATAAAACAGAAAGCTTAAAAGCCTATTCCCTGTTTCGTTGCAATCAAGACTAATTTAAATATTAATTGAGTTTCTAAAATAGTATGTCAGAGTCAACTTGAGTTTTCCGCTTCTGTGGAACTGAATACCAGAAAAAGTCTGAGACTTCACTCTAATAGTTAAGCTCTTTTGACCCTCCATTTTTAAACAATCAAACAGAGCTAGAAGATTATAACACTGATAAACAACATATCCCAAGCACAAATTTTTATTAGTGAAACTAAATATGTCGTTACCGTTGAATATTCTCCAGTTCTTTTGCAAAATATGCGACCGTCAGATTATACTAGATCTCGCTCAAATTAACGAAACAATAACGTGACAAATGCCGTTAACTGCAAATAAAATGGACATATGAACAGAGACCTAACCGGTTAAGTCAGCTTCTGGTTTCTCTGTATCGTGATCATCCACCGAAACGGCGACGTGTCTACTGCCTACCACCGGCAACATAATGGGAACCGGCGTTGAAGGACCTGAATTGTCGGCAAATTCTGGTTCCACGAGCGGCGAAGAAGTCAAAGAAGTGGAAGCGCCTTCGCAGTCGTCAAAATGCCGATATGAGAAGCTGGTGCTCGAACTTTCTGACTCACTAATGTCTGCACTCAAACTGTAACTCTCGAACCGCTCGCTCATTTCATCGAACCCA
>JAXCLQ010043779.1:0-21001 GCA_035584115.1 Cedrela odorata | reverse complement strand
CTCCCAACTGGAGTTAAGTAAAAATTGAAACACCGGCTAGCATATAGTTAGAAATACATAAATCAGAAATAAAATAAATTCAAAACACAATGCCCACCTTCTGGCCTCAAAATTAATATATCATTAACTCCTCCACAACAATATATACATAGTTGAAAGTCTCATTTTCCATATAAAACAGAATGTAAATCAATTTATGAATAAAGTATTTCTTATTTTATAAAACACTAAGTTTTATATAACAATTTTAAAGAAATGAAAAACATGTAAAAATTCACTCATAGGTATCACAAAAAATGGAACAGAAACTCGATTACTGGGGGCTGGATGACTGCTCCCTCTGTGTATATATAGCACATTTATACTAATTATTAATATAATAATTGAAGTATATATGCTTAAAATTACTCTACGATATTGATGTACAACAAGATTTTCTCCCATTTTTGAATTTTATTTTCTTCTACAATCCGAATCTAATAATTAATAATCGGAGTATTGATAATACTTAATTCACCATTACTAGCCAATTTCGTACATTAACTCATTATTTTGAAATCTAAATCAAGTATGAACGCTACTATCACTATTTATATTTTCCGATAAAATTTAATTTCACCTAATCCAACAGCTACCTGATTTAATTCTAACCTAAACAAGTATAATTGATAAAATCGTTTGTGATGAACAATAATTCCGTCATGAACAGTAATTTTTGTAACAAATAATGATTTTTATTATGAATCGTATTTTTGTAAAATGCAAAAATACGATAACAATGATGATAGAAATCATACGGGGATGTCAATTTAATCATAAGACGTTCGATTTGTGAGTAATTTTGAAAATCTCCAAATTATGAATAGTAGCAATATTCTCCTCTTGGCTTAATCGTTAATCAAATCGCTCAAACAAAATTCTTAGAATGTAGCTCGTGTTGTGTACATGTGATTAGCAGTAAGAAACATAATTTTAATCGGTTGAAAATGGAGTAATTTGAAGAAATTTTAAAAAAATTTTAAAAAGAAATGGCAAAAGAAGCTACTAGAATGAAGAAGACGGAGTTCACATCCTGCAAGTTTAAATTGAAATTGAAAGTTAATAAAATGACTATTTTACCCCTGAAAAAATAAAAAGAAATTAAATAGTAGGGGTAAATATGTTATTTAAAATTTTCATACACATATACTATATTCTAGACTTTGATTCTTTCTCATCCGATCTCGGATTTGACTCAAATTTGATTATATCGATTCTTATCGAATCCTTTTTCTGTAGAAATAAACAATTTATCAATCAAAATCTTTTATCAACACCAATTTTCATTTGAAAGTTGGGTGCGCGGATAAATCTTTAAAAGAAAATTTCTAAACTTAACAAATCGTTATCAAATCACTCCCAATAGTTAAGTAAATATTAATACAGAGTTATTTACTCGGTTTTTATTACCTCGACATAATTTATAAAATGATAAAATTACTTCAAATGTATAAAATAACTAAAATGCCCTTAGTTTAACTTTTGGGATATTTCAATTCATCACGGAATTACTGTTTATCACAGACAATTTTGTTAATTATACTTGTTTAGGTTAGAATTAAATAGATTAGTTGTTGAATTAAATGAAATTAAATTTCATGGGAAGATATGAATAGTGATAATAGTGTTCGCACTTGATTTAGATTTTGAAATAATGTGTTATCGTGCGAAATTGGGTAGTATTGGTGAATTAAGTATAATCGACACCTTGGTTATTAATTGTTAAATTCAGGTTGTAGAAAAAAATAGAATTCAAAGAAGGGGAAAACCTTATTGTACATTAATGTCATAGTTAAATTTTAGGCATGTATACTTCAATTATTATGTTAATAATTAGTATAAATGTGTTATAGATATGCCGAGGAAGCAACTTTTCAGCCCCCAATGATCGAGTTTCTGTTCTGTTTTTGGCGACATTTGTGAGTGAATTTTTACATACTTTTCATTTCTTTAAAATTATTTTATAAAATTTAGTGTTTTACGAAATAAAGAATAGTTTATTTATAAATTAATTTACATTCTATTTTATATTGAAAATGAGATTTACTTTGAGCTATATATATGTGTGTGTGTGTGTGTATATATATATATATATATATCGTTCTGGAGGAGTTGTTGAGATATTGATTTTGAGGTCAGGAGGCAGCCATTGTGTTTTATTTCTGATTTCTATATTTCTGATAGTATACTAGCCGTTATTTCAATTTTTACTTAACCTTAGTTAGGAAATATAAAGGGGGAAGTTTATGTGCTTGAAAGCATAATCTGATTTGTGTTTTGTGGAAATACCAGTACATGTGAAAAGTAGGGGGCGAGGGGTGGTCTGATATCTGACCTGAAATCTATACACATCCATGTATATTATCTTATTTTCATTTGACTATTTGAAATGATAATTCAGAAAATTATTATTATATGCAGTGGATGTCCTATTAGTATAATTTTTATCTGAAATTGATTTTAACTTTAAACATATTTTATGTCGAAATTGAATTTACTTAAAATTTTCGTTTCAGTATCTACTCACTGAGTTTTTCCTAAAACTCACCCCACCACAATTTCCAGTGATTGCAAGATTTTTTTCTAAGTAAGGATTCTAGGAGATATTCATGAAGAGTATTAGGATTCCATATTCTCCACGCAATCACCTAAGAGTTAATGTTTGTAGTCTGTTTTGTACATTGATACACAGTATGGTTGTGTCTTTTGTATATTCCTGTGCATGTTGATATGTGTGCTTATACTCTTTTATTTATGAGTATCATAGTTTATGTCTAGAATTATGTTAATGTGCATGGAGCCCTTAGTATATTTGTATGAGTTCACGCATATGATTAGTATTTCTCTACATTATGGTTTACATATACAGGTTTTTGTTAGAGGTTTATAGGGGTGAGATATCCCTACCTCTATGCTATCACGATAATGATTTACCAATATATGACAAAGTGGTATCAGAGCATGGTATAGAGGTCAATGACTGTAAGTAGAGTGTAATACGTTACATGTGTAGTATGTTCGGGATACTTCCAGGCAAGGTGTTGCTTTTTTGAGTATCTAGATAATCCAATACGTCTTTTTCTGTAGATGTTGTATAATAAACTGTAATTTATTTGATTTGTGCTTTTGTATCTTAGTAGCTAAATTATGCCTTCTCGAAATCAAAATTACTCCGATAGAGAGCAAATGATTTCTTCTTCAGACTAGGATTAGTCTAGGCCTCTAATGCCACCTGTTGGGGTTCAGGGTCGAGTAACTAGAGGACGAGGTAAAGGAAGAGGTAGTGAACGAGGTAAAGGTTGGGGTAAAGCTAGAATTCAAGAGCCTGAAGTGCCAAATAAGAGAGTGAATGATAAGTACAAGATAAATCTTGCTGAGGGCATGTAGAGAATCCAGCATGCTATAGAAGTGTTGGTAGACCTGGTTTTTTAGCAACATCAGCAACAAGCTCAGGTTCCTCCTATTCAGCTTTGTTAATAAATTCAGCAACCTATTTATGCTCCTGCAGAGTGAAGGCAATGATTAGTGGTGATCTCGCAAGATTTTTGAAAGATACATCTACTGACTTTTACAGAGGTTGAAGCAAGTCCAGATCCTAGTGGGTTTTTAAAGGAGTCGCATCGGATATGCACTGCTTTATGATGCATACCAACTAGATCAGTGGAGTTGGTGGGTTTTCAGTTGAGAGACATGACTTATGCCTGGTATATGTCTTTTGTGCAGAGGAGGAGTGTTAAAGAACCCTCCTAGAGTAGCCGGAGTTTAGTGAAGCTTTCCTTGCTCGTTTCATGCTATAGAGTATTAGAGATGCTAAGGCAAGGGATTTAAACAATTGGTTAAGAAAGAGAATATGTTAGTAACAGAGTATGATGTATAGTTTACTAACTTATCCTGCTTTACTCCACATTTGGTGAATACAGAGCAAATGAAAGTAAAGAGATTTGTTGATGGGTTGCGGGACTATCTGTTTAGATCAATACAAATCACAAAAATTACCACATATACTCAAGCTTTAAATTCAACACTCCAGTTTGAATTGAAAGCTAAGGAGCTGTGGATTGAAAAAGAGTCCCAGAAAAATGCCAGGACAAAAAGTTTTGGGAGGCCGCGACAGGTTGGCCAGGCCGGTTCACGTAGTAAGCCTTATCTCAAGGGCTCTACTTTCAGAAAAGAAACTTCGATATTTAAGGGTTCGAGCAGAAAAGAGGACCGAAATTCTCATCAACAAGCTGCATCGTCTGCTTCGGTAACAAAGCCTAATATACTAGTGTGTTTTAGGTATGGGTGCTTTCATTTTGGATTATGTAGAAGGGAGACAAGTGCTTGTTTTAGATGTGTTCAAATGGGCTATATGGTTAGATTTGGTCTTGTTCCACTTGTTCAACCCTTTTATGCTTAGTAGGTAGCATCATCTCAGCCAAGACCTTTTTCAAGAAGAGGTTATACAGGTAGAGGTCAATCATCTAGTGAGAAAGGACATTAATCGGTCGGCAGAAGCCAATTGTCTACTCGCAAAGGCTAGGCGAGAGTGTTTGCACTGACTCCTTAGGATACTCAGGTATCAAATATGGTTGTGACATGTATTCTTTTTATTGAGACTATTGATGGTAGAATTTTGTTCAACCCCGAGGCAACTCATTCTTTTTTTTCCCCATACTTTGCACAGTATATGAGAAAAGAGATTAGAACCCTAAATTCACCTTTATTTATGTCTACTCCCGTAGGAAACGCGATATTAGCTTCTAAAATTATAAAATCTTGTGTCATTTCTGTTGGTGAGCATATATATCCTTATAATCTGATCTTGCTAGAGATTTTAGATTTCGATGTGATTTTAGGTATGGACTGGTTGTCTAGATATCATGAGACAGTAGATTGTAGGAAGAAAATTGTCACTTTATTTGTTTTGAATGATTCAGTTTTTAAAGTCCAAGGTGATAGGAGTAAAGTCCTTGTTAACTTGATCTCGACTATTAATAAGAGTAAACTACTTAGTAAGCAATGTACTGGGTACTTAGTCTTTATTCGACATGTTGATGACAATAAAGTGAATCCAATGTATGTTCTAGTAGTCAGACAATTTTTGGATGTTTTTCCTGAAGAGTTACCTAGACTATCTCCAGAAAGAAAGATAGAGTACAATATCAACCTTCTTCCAAGAACTCAACCTATCTCGATTCCCCCGTATCTCGGATGCAAATTGCTTCTACCAAGGTTCAATTATCTTTTTGTTTTGACAGGATAAGAGAAACCCAGTACATTCCTTCTAAGGTGAGGGAAACCTTACAATTTCTTTTCTATAGATAAATAGTAACTCACAATGATCTTCTTTAGTATAGGTGAAGATGCACCTAATACCAAGTTACAAATGTCTATTGGATTTTTGCTCTTACACTAAAGTAGATATTTCAATATGCTCTCACAAGAACTTGATCTCTCACACAAGATTTTGAAGCTTTACAATAGAGAAAAAATGTACTATTTTAGCCTAAAAATGCTGTTCAAAGATTTCTGTAGATATTGATTGTAAGTGATCATTCTTCTTTGCTTTACTGTGTATCTTCTATTTATATTATTCTTTTTTGTGAAGCAACTTGAGTCTAACGGCTTGACTTTGTACATTTATTGTTCGCTATTAATACTGCAGAAGTTACCATTGAGCTTTAAAAACAGAGAAAGTATCGATCCCTTTCTCCATGTATCGATCTCTTTAAGTGGACAGTACGATTTGCGTTCCAAATATTGATCTCTTCATCTTTAAGTATCGATTTGTTTGTGCTGGAGTTATTTCTGAGTTTTAGGTATCAATCTATTGATGTTGGATATCGATTTGGTCTGCTTCATAATTATTTTACAACTTTCTGTGAGGATTATGTATCGATCTCTTCTTCTCCATGTATTGATTTGGTTGTCTTTGTAATTATTATGCAACTCTCTGTGAAGATCATGTATCGATCTCTTCTTTTCCATATATTGATCTGGTTGCCTTTGTAATTATTTTGCAACTCTCTATGAGGACCATGTATCGATCTTTTCTTCTCTATGTATCGATCTGATTGCCTTTGTAATATTTTACAACTCTCTGTGTATTGATCTGGTTGCATTGGTGATTCATCTGAAGTTACTGTCTCAGCACATATCGATATCCTCATTTCTTTGTATCGATTCTTCTTTGATGTATCAATTTGTTATAGTTTTTGCATCAATCTGTTTGTCTTTGAGTATCGATCCTCTGGGCTTTTTAATGCATTTTGATAGAAATCGTTAAGGAATAAATTCAAGCATATTCATGCATGATTTTGAGATATATTTAGAACATTTTTATTTTATCTAATCATTATAAAAAACATATGAATATTAAGGTTTGATATCATCAATTTCTCTCATGATATCATCAATCTTCCCCTTTTTTTGATGATGACAAAAAATAAAACAAGTGCCTAACTTTCTTTGTGAATTGATTGTTCGCCCCCTTAATGTGATGTTTAATTTTTCTTTTAAATATTTTTTTCTCCCTTTTTATCTCTACAGATTTGGTGCATGCTCAACATGTATATTTTCTCCCCCTTTTTGTCAGCAATCAAAGAAGGAAAATAAACTAAAGTCATACAAATATATGTTCATAAATGAAGAAAAGATGAACAAAGTCAATGATGTTAAAAAAAATTCATTACAACATAATCAACACTCTCATAACATAGAGATACAAGGCATATTAATGACAATCAATAACAATTTTTCATTTCACATAAAAGTTCATATAATGAGAAGAAATTGGTCAAAGGATTCTAAAAGGTTCTGGCCTGTCATTATCGACATCTAGGTGTACAGGAGTATAGGTAAGCTGGGGTAAGCGGGAGCGAGATGTGGAGGCGGTAGGTCCACTGTAAGTAGGAGCAGGAGCTAGTGCAAGTGCTGGTGCAGATGTTAGAGTAGATGCTTTAGCCAAGCTACGCATGAATCTATGGGTTTTGCTGCGGAATTCCACTCCAAGTCGTCCAAGCTAAACTATTGCATCATCGGCCCAAGCTAGGTGTTTTTCAATTTTATGCATCTGAGTGGTCACCATGCTCTCGAGGCCGTGAGGTGCTCATTAAAGTTGGACATAATTGTCACAACTTTCTCCTTCATGCGGGTCAGCTAACCTTGCATGCTCTCCAAGATAGACATAATGGCAGATGTGGAAGTGAATTGAATCGGTGGCTCTGTCTAAGGCAAGAGAGCAAGAGAGGGAGGTCTTGCGGTGTCATGCAACTCAGCCGGTGCCTCAAGATCCGTAGCTGTCTCAATGGCATTTCTTGCTGAAGTACGTGTGCAGTTTGATCTTAATGATGTTGATGTCAGTAGCGAGCTTGAATGGTTCATGTTCCATTTGCTTTGCGATCATAGTGCTTATGCCTTAACATTGTCTCCGAAAGCATTGCAGCAATTGGAGGCTCAGATGTGTCTACATTTGCATAAACACGAGTTGGAGATAACATATCCATAATGTAGGAGTGTGGCCTTGGAGGTAGTTGTGCAAATCATGGCTGAGAGCATCCATTCAATTAAATCTGGTCATTTCCGTTCCATGATAGAGTTCATCCACCACATGTCTTCAAGTGTCATCTCTGAAAATCGCCCTGACCGTGCATTTAGGCTGTGAGATACAATGAGGTGCAGAATTCGATCATGAAGTTCTAGATGCATTAGTTTGTAGTCGACTTCAACCATGTTTGGGTTCTTAAAAATAATTTTGCAGGCTTCAAGGGGTTAAAAATGACTTGTTAAGTAGAAATAACCGCTGTCAGGAATGTTAGTAACCCGAGAGATGATTTCTGTATTGACAGTATAGGTATGTCTTCGGATGAGTGTTTGGAATTCTATCATCCTTATTTTTCTAGTTCAGGGATCCTTTGCATCCAAATTTGAGTAAAATATTTTGACAAGAGTGTCAAAATATTTTCCTCTCTGTTAAAGAAAATCTAGCTAACCGAATTCCTCAAAGTGATACAAGTAAGGAAAGTTTATTGATTCTAAGAAAGGGAAATCAATTACCCTGCCTAGAGATACCTTTCGATTAAGATAAGAGAGCAGGTATCGATCCTCTGCCTTATGATTTGGGAAATTAGGGTTTGAGGTTGATGCCGTGTTCGTTCTCTGCCTTTTCCGTTGACTTACTTCTGGATTTTTAGTTGTAGGTATTTTTGAGATGGATTGGGTGATCTAAGTGAGAAAAGATTTTCTAGGGTTTGAGCAAGAGAGAGTTGAATCTGAAGGGATATCGATACTTTTAGATTCTGAGTGTAATTTGAACGTGAAATCGCGTAAAACTATCGATATATTATAATAACATATCGATCTGTTCCTAGATTTAAAGAGATAGATCGATCTCTTATTGAAAAGAGATGATACGTTTTGACATTTAGGCATGAGTATCGGTACATTGAATTAAGTGTATCGATACATGAAAGCAGATTCAAAATTTGGTTAAGTATTTAATAAGTATTTAATTTTGGTAGTTAACGACTTAGTTTTCAATAATTTTCAAAATTTAAGTGATTATTCATTGTTTGGATGCAAGATATCGATATGAAAGGAAGAATATCAATACATACTGAAAATGAGTTCCAATATTGATATGTCAAAGAATGTGTCGATATTAAATAGTAACACATAAAGGTATCGATACGATTTCAATGACATATCAATTCGTTATAGTAGTATCAATACTCTGTGATAGATATATCGATTCGATTCGTTCTAGTAACAAAATTTTACCAGTTACACACAGATAAGAGGACTCAACAATATTCATTCCATTGTTCCTAGTTCTATTCTAATTGTACAAAAATGATCTCTATCAAGTGGTTTTGTGAAAATGTCAACTAATTAGAGATTTGTGTTTATATACTCTAAGCAAATATCTCCTTTATTAACATGGTCTCTAATGAAATGATAATGAATTTCTATGTGCTTAGTCCTAGAGTGAAGAACTAGATTTTTGGCTAGATTTATGGCACTCATGTTATCACACAAAATCGGGATTTTACTTAGTTCTAATCCATAATCTATTTAATCCATAAAAGTTGTGCACAACAACTACCTATAGATATGTATTCGAATTCAGTAGTGAAAAATGCAACGGTGTTATGCTTCTTGCTAAATCATGATACTAAGACGTTTCTAAGAAAGTAACAAGTACCACTTGTACTTTTTCTATCTACTTTACATTCTCCATCCTCAGCATCCGAGTAGCCTTTTAAACTAAACTCACCATCCTTAGGATAAAATAGTCCTAGATTGAGTGTCGTTTTTAAATATCGAAAAATTTGTTTTACCGCTACAAGATGTAACTCTTTAGGATTGGATTGAAATCTTGCACATACACACACTCCATAGAGAATATTGGGTCTAGAAGCGGTCAAATAAAATTGTGATTCTATTATGCCTCTATATAATATTTGATTTATACTCTTTCCTTTTTCATCTTTGTCTAGTGAAGTGGAATTGCTTATAGGAGTTTGAATGGATTTGCTCTCTGTCATATCAATTTTTCTTAAAAGTTCTTTGATATGTTTTGATTGGGAGATGTAAATTCTATAATTTATTTGATTAATTTAAAGTCCTAAAAGGAAATTTAATTCTCCTATCATGCTCATTTCAAATTCATCTTTCATAATATTTGAAAACTTAATGCACAAGGACTCATTTGTACTTCCAAAAATGATATCATTAACATAGATTTGCACTAATAGAATATCATCATCTTTGGTTTTAATAAAAAGCGTAATATCAACACTCACCCTCATGAAGTTGTGTTTTAGCAAAAATTCACTAAATCTTTCATACCAAACTCTAGGTGCTTATTTTAGACCATAAAGTGCCTTAATGAGTTTAAAGACATAATTTGAAAATTTGTAGTTTTCAAAACCGGGAGGTTGCTCAAAATAAACTTCTTCATTTATAAACCATTTAGAAAAGTACGTTTTACATCCATTTGATAAAGTTTGAAATTTTTGCAGCTTGCAAATACTAAGAGCACTCTAATGGCTTCTAATCTTGCTATAGAAGCATATGTCTCATCATAGTCTATTCCATTTTCTTAACTATATCCTTGTGCTACTAATCTAGCTATGTTTCGAGGGATGTTGTCATTCTCGTCAAATTTGTTTCTAAATACCCACTTGGTACCTATAGTTGGATAATCATTTGGTCTAGGTACTAAGGTCCAAACTTCATTTCTTTGAAATTGATTTAATTCTTCCTACATAGCTATTAACCAATTTTCATCACTTAAGGCTTCTTCAACTTGTTTTGGTTCTATTTGAGAGACAAAGGCTAGATTTTAAACTTCATCTAGATTTTCATCAATTTCTCTTGTCTTTCTTCTAGTTTTGACTTCTTGTGAAGGATCGCTTATTATTAGTTCTTTTGGATGACTAGAATTATATTTCCATGCTTTTGGGAGTTCTTTAGTAACTTGATCTTCTTCTACAATTTCACTTTGATTTTTCAAAGGCTCGTCCTTTAAATTTAAGTTTTGCAAATTTTCAATTACTTCTAAGTTTTTCTCCTTTTTTTTTAAGTAATTAATTTAGCTAAGTCGGGATCGTATTCGTTAAAAGTTATGTACACACTTTCTTTCATGACTTGAATTCTCTTGTTAAAAACTCTATAGGCTTTGTTCTTGGATGAATAGCTTACAAATATTCCTAGATCGGACTTTGATTCAAATTTTCCTAGGTTATCTTTAGTATTAAGAATGTAGCAATTACATCCAAATACTCTGAAGTAATTGATTTTAGGTTTTCTTTGAAAGATTAACTCATATGGAGCTTTGTTCAATATCTTTCTAATTATACTCTATTGGTTATATGTCATATAGTGTTAATAGTCTTCAAAAGTATTCGGGTAGGTTATATTCACTTAGTATTGTTCTACCCATTTCTTGAAGAGTTCTATTTTTTCTGTCGGCAACTCTATTTTATTGTGGTGTTTTAGGTGCTGAAAAATTGTGAGAATATCCATTCTCATAGCAAAGGTTTTCAAATTATTTGTTTACAAATTCTTCACCTTGATCACTTCTAATATTTACAATTTTGAAGCCTATTTCATTTTTAATTTGTTTTGAGAATTTATTAAAAGTTTCAAATGTATTACTTTTATTTGTTAAGAAGAAAACCCATGTAAATCTTGAATAATCATCCACAATTACATATGCATATAGTTTTCCTCCTAACGAGGCTATTTTATTTGGTCCAAAGAGGTTCATATGTAAAAGTTCTAAAGGTCTAGTAGTGAAAACTAAGTTTTTGGATTTAAAAGAGGTTTTAACTTATTTTTCTAATTGGTAGGGACCACACACTTTGTCTTTAGTAAATTTTAGATTGGGAATATCTCATAATAGACCTTGTTTAGCAAGTTTTCGCAATAGATCATACTACAATGTCCTAGCCTTCTATGCCAAATCTAAGAGTCTTCACAACGAGCTTGCAAACATATGTCATTCACTTCATTTAATTTTTCTAGTTCTATGACATACACATCATTGTTTCTAGGTGTATAGAATAATTTATTTTCATGCTCATCCAATACTTCACAATTATTCATAAGAAATATGATTTTATATTCATAATCATACAATTAGCTAATACTAAGCAAATTATATTTAAGACCTTTAACATATAGAACATCTTTAATAGAGATTGAGTTGATGTCAATGGTACCAGTACCTTTCATCTTGCCTCGACTATTATCTCTAAAGATCACATCTTTTCTTTCTTCTTTCTTTAGATGTGGAAATAATTTTTTGTTTCCCATCATGTACCTCAAGCAATCGCTATGAAGGAACCATTTTTTTTTGTACTTGTTGCTCTTCACATGCGGTATCTACAAAAATGACAAGTTTATTTTAGTACCTAAGTGACTTTGGATCCATAAATATTAGTTTTACCTTTAAAAGTTTTAGCCATTTTAGTATGCATAATCTCTTTAAGTTATGTTCTCTTGGGTACCCACATCATTTTAGGTCTATTATACTTATTTTTCTTATGTAAATATGTGTTGCTATAATGACATTTTCTATTGCAATAATAACAAGTAATGGATAATGTTATTTGTTGTTTAGCTTTCATAAAGTAGTTTGCATAGGACTTTTGTTTGATTCCTTGTTTATATCTAAGTTCGACTTTATTAAATACTATCCTTTGATTAACTAAAAGCTTATCTAATGATCATTTTCCTTGTGTAAATTTAGCTAAGACTTCTTTGCGAGAAACTATCTCACCTTTCAAGACTTTTATTTTCATCATTTAACACATCAAGTTCATTAGACAAGTTACATTCATTCTTGATTTGTAATTCTTTAACTTTTAGTTTTAATGAGACATTTTCTTTTAGTACCATGGAGTTCTTTCTCTTTGCTTCTTTATATTTTGCATATAATTTCTGAAAATCATTTCTAAGTTCTTCATATAATGTACCCAAGTTATCATCTAATAGATCATTATTATCACTATTTGAATATGTATCATAATATGAAGAGTTTTGATCTAGAGATATTACCTCATCCTCTTGTTTTCCCATAAGATAGAAATTTGCTCGCTTAGTTTTCGATGATGAGGTGCTTTCTTCGCTAGAAGATTCATCTCATGTCACTTTCATCGCTTTCTTCTTTTTCTTATTATTCTTATATTTTTTTAGTGGACATTTGGGTTGTGTATGCCCCGGTTTCTTGCATTCATAGCAAATGATCTCTCTTCCTTTTTCTTTTTTCCTTTTCGAAGCTTTTCTTGAATCCATCCTTCCTTGGATAGTCTCTTCCCTTGGACTCTTCTTGGTTGAAGAATTTTCTGGCCATGAGAAGAAAATCATCTTCATCGGAATCTTGTTCATTTTCATCTTTCTTTTCTTCCTATTTGGTGCTCTTTAGTATTATGTTTCTTTTGCCCTTTTCTTTATCCTCATCATCATTTCATCTACCTTCAAGCTCGTACATCATGAACAATTCGAGAAGTTCCTCGAGAGGTAAAGTTTTTAAATACTTTGCTTCCCTAATTGTCATAACTTTACCTTCCAAACTTCTAGGTAGACTCCTTAGAATTTTTGTCATGATAGCTGCATTTAAGTAAGATCTACCAAGAGCTTTTAAATCATTAATAATGTTAGTAAAACGAGTAAACATGTCTTTTATGCTCTCATGTGGTTTCATTTTAAATAGTTCGTAATCATAAACTAACATACTAATTTTAGAGTCTTTAACTCTACTGGTTCCTTCATGTGTGACTTCTAACATGTCCCAAATTGATTTAGCCGTTTCACATCTTGAAATCCTATTGAATTCGGCTCTATCTAAAGCACAATAGAGGATGTTCATAGTTTTTTTATTTAAGGTGAATCTATTTCTCTCTTTGGGAGTCCACTCCCTTTTTAGTTTTAATTTTTCCTGTCTAGTAATTTCATTCTCAGTTGTAGGTAGATAGTACCAATCTTCTATTACATTTAGGATCTTAAAATCTAATATTGATAAGAAGATTTGCATCCTCTTTTTCTAGTAAGCATAATCTGTTATATTAAAGATTGGTAGTCTATTTGTAGATTGTCCCTAAGCTATTTGTGTAAGGTTACTGTTAGATGCCTTTGATCTACTTCTCAAGGTTGTTTATCCTATTTTACTGAGTTAAGCTTTGATACCACTTGTTGGCCCAGTTGGCAATACCCAAGAGGGGGTGAATTGGGTTTTTAAAATTTAGAAATTAAAAACGTATGTTATGTAGTGTAGTCAATGAAACAGTAGTTAGAGAGAGAAAGATACAAATGTAATTTTAAAGTGGTTCGGCAAATCTTGGCTTATATCCACTCTCTCCGATGCAAATCACTCTCACCGAGGTTCAACTATCTTTTTGTTTTGACAAGATAAGAGAAACCCAGTATACTCCTTCTAAGGTGAAGAGAAACCTTATAATTTCTTTTCTACGAGTGAAGAGTAACCCACAATGATCTTCTTTAGTACAGGTAAAGATGTACCCAATATCAAGTTACAAATGTATATTGGATTTTTGCTTTTACAGTAGAGTAGATATTTTAATATGCTTTCATAAGAACTTGATCTCTCACACAAGATTTTGAAGTTTTATAGTAGAAAAAGAAAATTCACTATTTTAGTATGAAAATACTGTTTAAGGATTTCTGTAGATATTAATTGCAAGTGATCATTCTTTTTTGCTTCATTGTGTATCTTCTATTTATATTCTTCATTTTTATGAAGTAACTTAAGTCCAATGGCTTGATTTTGTGCATTTATTGTTCGCCATTAATGCTGCAGAAGTTACCGTTGAACTTTAAAAACAAAGAAAGTATCGATCCTTTTCTCCATGTATCAATCTCTTTAAGTGAACAGTATAATTTGTGTCTTGAGTATCGATCTCTTCATCTCTAAGTATCGATCTATTTGTGCTGGAGTTATTTTTGAGTTTTTGTGTATTGATCTGTTGATGTTGGATATCGATCTAATCTGCTTTGTAATTATTTTGCAACTCTCTGTGAGGACCATGTATCAATCTTTTCTTCTCCATGTATCGATCTAGTTACCTTTGTAATTATTTTACAACTCTCTATGAAGACCATGTATCGATCTCTTCTTTTTCATGTATCGATCTGATTGCCTTTGTAGTTATTTTACAACTCTTTGTAAGAACCATGTATTGATTTCTTCTTGTCCATGTATCGATCTGGTTGCCTTTATAATTATTTTGCAATTCTCTGTGAAGATCATGTATCGATCTCTTCTTCTCTATGTATCGATCTGATTGCCTTTGTAATTATTTTGCAACTCTCTGTGAAGACCATGTATCGATCTCTTTATCTCTATGTATCGATCTTGTTGCATTGGTGATTTCATCTGAAGGTAATGTCTCAACACATATCAATATCCTTATTTCTTTATATTGATCATTCTTTGATGTATTGATTTGTTATGATTCTTTTATCGATTTGTTTACTCACATATCAATCAGTTTGTCTCTGAGTATTGATCCTACAGGTTTTTTAATAAACTTTGACAGAAATTGTTAAGAAATAAATTCAAGCATATTCATACATGATTTTAAGATACATTTAGGACCTTTTTATTTTACTTAGTCATTATAAAAAAACATATGAATATGAAGGTTTAATATCATCAATTTCTCTCATGATATCATCAAAGTCATCCCAAAGACTACTTTTTGTACCCGATATGAGCATTATGAATTTCTGGTGATGCCTTTTGGACTTACTAATGTTTTTGTAGCCTTTATGGACCTAATAAACCGGGTCTTCAAGCCTTTCCTAGACTGGTTTGTAATAGTCTTTATTGATAACATTTTGGTGTATTCTTCTTATCATTAAGAGCATGAAAGAAATCTTTGTATTGTTCTTCAGACTCTCAGAGAATATAAGCTATATGCAAAGTTCTCTGAGTGTGAATTCTGATTATCTGAGGTAGCTTTCTTAGGTCACATTATAACAGAGAATGGAATCGGCGTTGATCATAAGAAGATTAAATCTATGCAGAAATGGCCTCGCACAGCTAGTGTGACAGAAATCAGAAGCTTTTTAGGCTTAGCGAGGTATTGCCGAGGGTTTGTAGAGAATTTTTCCCGGATAGTAGCACCGTTGACTCGACTTACTTAGAAAGGTGTAAAGTTTTTGTGGTTAGAGGTTTGAGAGGAAGCTTTTCAGAAGCTTAAGAATTGTTTGACTTTGGCACTTGTCCTTACACTACCCTCTGATAATGGTGGATTTACTGTGTATTGTGATGCCTCTAAGGTAGGTATTGAGTGTGTATTGATGCATTATAGTCGAGTTATAGCTTACACGTCCAGGCAATTAATGAGATATAAGCAGAATTATCCTACACATGATCTTGAATTGGCAGCAGTTGTGTTTAGACTGAAGATATGGAGACTTTATCTTTATGGGAAAACTTTTGAGATATACATGGATCACAAAAGCCTCAAATATATCTTTAATCAAAGAGACCTGAATGTGAGGCAGAGACTATGGTTAGAGTTGCTCAAGGATTATGACTGCACAATTCGTTATCATTTAGGAAAAGCTAATGTGATAGTTGATGCCTTAAGTAGAAAATTTATGAGTAACTTATCCTATATCTCAGGCTATAGAAGGATATTGGCTAAAGAGTTGATACGTGCATGACTAATGGGGTTGAAATTTGAATTCCTGAATCTGAAGTACCGATTGCTCAGGTGCAGGTAAAATCTGTCTTAATGGGAAAAATTAAATAAGCTCAGATTTCGGCATCATATATAGATGAAAAGAAAAGGTATATCAAGTAAAGTAGAGGTAGTAACTTTAGAGTAGATGACTATGGCATCTTGAGATACCGAGATAGGATAGTAGTGCCACCAGTTCAAGAACTCAAGAATCGACTTCTGGAGATAACTCACACTTCATCTTATACAATGCATCCAAGAGGAATAAAGATGTATCATAATCTGAGAGAGATTTACTGGTGGGAAGGCATGAAGAGAGATATTGTTGAATTTGTGGCCAAATGTTTGACCTGTCAGCAAGTAAAATAAGAGCATTAGAAATCGTCTGACACACTTTAGAGTTTAGATGTACCTGAATAGAAGTGGGATAAAGTGACCACAAACTTCATTGTAGTCCTTCCTCATACATCTAAAGGATATGGTTTTATATGGGTCATCGTGGACTGATTAACGAAGTCAGCCCATTTCCTTCCTGTTAAAACCACCTATATTGTTTCTCAATATGCTTAGATTTATTTAGATCATATAGTTTCTTTGCATGGTATACCTGTTTCTATCGTTTTAGATCAGGGTTCTCAGTTTACATCAAAGTTCTGGCAGTCCTTCCAAGAAGCTTTAGGTACTAAGCTCCATTTTAGTATTGCATTCCATCCTCAAATGGATGGACAATCAGAGAGGACAATTCAGACTTTTGAGAACATGTTACGGGCATACGTGATTGATTTTAAGGGAAATTGGGATCAACATTTACCTTTGATTGAATTTGCTTACAACAACAGCTATCACTCGAGTATACAAATGGCACCATTCAAAGCCTTGTATGGAGGAAAATGTAGATCTCTGGTTGGGTGGTTTGACCCTAGAGAACACAAGTTATTGGGGCCAAATTTGATTGTGTTTTATTTTTTATTTCTGTATTTTTGACAGTATGTTAGTCGTTATTTTAATTTTTACTAAACCCTAGCTGGGAGACATAAAGGGGGAAGTTTATATGCTTTGAAAGCACGTTCTAATTTGTGTTCTGTGGAAGTACTAATATATGTGAGAAGTATGGGGCGAAAAGCGGTCTGATATCTGACACAAAATTTGTACACATCCATGCATATTATCTTATTTTTATTTGACTATTTAAAATGATAATTCAAAAAATTATTATCATATGCAGTGGATGTTCTATTAGTATGATTTATGTCTGAAATTGATTTTAACTTTAAACATATTTTATGTCGAAATTTCATTTACTTAAAATTTCTGTTTCAGTATCCGTTCACTGAGTTTTCCTCAAAACTCGTCCCACCACAGTTTCCAGTGATTATAGGATTTTTTTCTAAGTGAGGATACTAGGAGATATTCGTAAAGAGCATTAAGATTCCAGATTCTCCATGTAGTTACCTAGGAGTTAATGTTTGTGATCTATTTTGTACATTGAGTACGATGCCTAATAATGTATACACAGTATGAGTGTATCTTCTGTATATTTCTGTGCATATATTCTTTTATTTATGAATGTCATGATTTATATCTGGAATTGTGTTGATGGATATGAAGCCCTTAATATATATGTATGAGTTCACACATATGATTAGTATGTCTATGCATTACGGTTTATATATACAGGTTTTTATCTGAGACTTATAGGAATAGAATATCTCCACCTCTATACCATCACGATGCCTATTTACCGGTATATAACAATAGTTTATATAATCATTTACAAGGTATGATATTTCAAAATCATTAGTTTTTAAAACTTTACATTTATACATTATGAAAAAATATAGATATATATATATATATATCATTCGTATTTAAAATCTATTCAATTTTTAAATAAAAGAACAAAAAAAAGGTCCTAAATCATACTAATTTATTATTTTATTAAAATTAAAATTAAAATTAAAATAAATAGTTAAACTAGTAAGCATTTAAAGTTAAACTTTCCTTCACATTAGATAGAAATCTCCCACACGAGAGAAAAGTGTTTGAAGAAAATTTTTATGAACTTAATTATTTATATACTAATAATGCACTTTAAACAAATCTGAGGATAGTCAATGAAATTTTAACTAATGTATCACAAATATTTTCTAACAAAAAGATTTTCTAATATATAATTTTGATGAGCAAAGAAGCTCAAAGTTTTACCTTAATTATTAAATATAATGAGGACGATCAATTGTTTTTTCGTGAAGGTAATCTATTGACTGTGACTTATCATCTGTAGCTTAGATTATGGTCCAATAACTTGTACTATTATTTAATTACTGTTAATGTTTGAATCAAAAAATAATTTAATTTTGTCACAATATTTGTAAAAAAGACAATAGATCATCGATCTTAATTAACCAAACAATTTATGTTATTTTTTTCTTGTTCTTACAAATTCTTAAAACAATTTTCTACTATCAATCATACAAAAATTCAAACATTTCCTCTCATGTAAATTACAGCACACAAGTAGAAACATATGCACATGCAAGTATATACACAACATTAATTAATAGAATTGAACGATAGATATTGATTCAAGTATTGCCACTCTTTCTGATAGGACCAAATATGCATCTAAATAATATTTAATTTAATATATGGTCATGAAAGTTACAGAAAATAGAAAAATCATAAATTTGTGGGTGATGGACCAAATGCTTGTGTCAAACCATAAATGGTACGAAAGTGATCAAACTATATAGCTGTTTGTTTTGCAATTTATATCCAAACAAGGACTGTGTCAAATACCTAATTAAATTTCAAAGTATTTCTATTTATTAATTATTTGCTTTAATATGTTTTTTTATTTTTATTTTCCTTATTTTCTTATTCAAACTCATTATCTCTTTGAAAAATTGAAAATTCTAGATAAATACATACACTTTGTGGCGGGGCCAGAATTATAAATTTTAAGATAATAAAGTTGAAAAGATTAAAATATCCAATATGTCTCTAAATTTAAAGGCAAAACTTGTAATAATGTTAAAATTGAAGGGATTAAAATGTAAAATATCTTACTTGATAGTGTCAAATTATAAATATACTCCGTATAAAATTAAATTTTTATCGGGATGGTTGAGACCCCTCAAACCCTTGCGTCTGAAAATGATTATAATATATCTAACACTTTTTTTTTTATTATTATTATTATTATTATTATTATTATTATTATTATTATTTTGACATTTGAGAATTTTTTTTTAAAAAAAAAACATGTAATCTAGAATGAGGCTTGTAATGAGATGAGTTATAACATAGAAATTTGTATCCGATTACAAATGCTGATTTATTTGTTCTATTGAGGATCTTATTATTCTCTTAATTTTTAATTAGTTGCTACATCAAAATCCTATCTTAATTTACATTTTATATGGTGATAATATGTAATAATTAATGTATATATTAATACATTTGTTATCGTAATAAAGAAATAATTAAATTAAATTTTCAATCATAAGATATGATATGTCAAATAAATTTATACCTATATATAATTATATTGGGTTTATATTGAACTACCTGTAATATCAAATATATTTACACCAACCATTCAATTATTGTCGCAACAGATTTTTAAGCATCTTAAAATAAGGTGCTTGATATTGTTGCCACTATTGAACCTTGTAAATATAGAAAGTACCTACCTTTAGGTATTTTTATTATTATTATTATCATTCTCAGAAGGCTCTTTCAAAAAGCACTTTTCTAAAAGTATTTGAATATACTTTATAAAGAATAATCTATCATATTTCTTTTCTTAACAAAATAGAAAGAAAAAAAAAATACAAATGTTTTCTTATAGACAAATCATTATCGTTAACAGAAAGCAATCATCAAAATACTATTATTTAGCACTTCAAATTATAAAAGAAAAAACAATATTACTCTTATTTGATACTTCGTTCACTTGACAAATAATGTTTATTAAATGTAAAACATAAATTAATAATTGATTTGACACTATTAAATAAATAGCGTTGGTAATGTATGATAAGTAATTTGATAATGTCAAATATATAGACGTTGAAAAATTATATGATTTTTTTTATTCATATAAAGCAGCTTATTACAACTTAAGCCTTACATCTCTACTATTTTCAAATGTAAAATTTTAATATAATAAATTATGAAAGAGTAAATCATTCGCTATAATTTTACAAAGATAATAATAAATAAATAAATTACTTTAGTATTGGTGGGTCGTCAAAGCCCAGTCCAGCTATCCTTGCCCAAGTGCCGGAGAAAGCTTCTTTTTTTATTTACAATTTTTGTACATTCTTTTTTCATTTATAAGAAAACGAACTTAATACTATGATAAAAAGAATAAATAATCCCATAAATGTTGTTTATAACAGGCTGCAATATTGTAGTGATTTTGTAGTATAGGGATTTTCTTTTGAAGTGAATAAATACATTATATCATCTAAAAGGAAAGATTATAAAAGAATATTGATAATTTATAAATATAAATATGTTTTAGAAGATATTTATGTCATTTAAGGTTTCATTGATGAAAAGAAAATTCTGGCAATTATGCATATATTTTGTATATTGTGATTGACGGTTTATATAGATATAATAGATTTATTTTTGTCACGTACCGGTAAATTGGTATTGTGATGGCATAGAGGTAGTGATATCCTACCCCTATAAACCTCGGATAAAAACCTGTATATGTAAACTGTAATGCAGAGAACTACTAATCATATGCATGA
>JAXCLQ010043769.1:0-13859 GCA_035584115.1 Cedrela odorata | reverse complement strand
CGAACAAGGTAGATATTTAATTACTTATCTTGGTTGTGAATTTTTAAAATAAATTTAATATATATATATATATATATGTTTATGGTTATATTATGAATATGAAATAATTATTATGTTTTATAATTAATTGCTTATGTGACACGTCTTACAATTATGACGTACCTAACAATTGTTTGTTTTAAATGAATAAATGCTTTTCTTTTGATGAATTGTTTGGATGGTGATTTATCGAATATATATATATTGTTATGCTGCCCAATTTTATTTAAATATGATTGTAAAATCACTACCTAGGCTTAGGGGCAAAATAGTTATTTTTATATAAACCGCATTTTCTACATTTGAACATGCACGTGATAGAATATTGACAATGAATTTAAGACTTGTTAAATTTAATATAAACCTTAAATTTTGGTTAGTTGGTAATTTTGCTAGTTAATTTCAATTACGTTTGTTTAGTGAATTTGGTAATTTGGGAAATAACATTTATTTTGATAATGAAAATTTTCATAACGCTATTTCCTAAAGTGAAACATGATTTTAGCATCTTAAATTTATTTTTTTAATCAATAAAGAAAATTTAATTGAGAATTTAGGAATAATTAGCTTGAAGAGTAGAGTTGGAAGTTTTAAATAGTTTAGAGGCAGTTATGTCATTCAAGAGTTAAGTACAATTATATGCAAAACAACCATTTTCTCCTCATTTTCTTCTTCCTCCCGATTTCCAACTCTCTTGAACACTGCATAAATTCCTCTCTTTTCAAATTTCGATCTCACTCATTTTTGCTAGAAACCACTTGTTCCTTTAAAGTTTTTGCTTCATTTCTCACCAACAAACCTTAATCCAAGCTTGATTTTCTTCTAAATCTTATTAATTGCAAGAAAATTGGAAGAAAATCATGGTTAGTGCTATTTGGGAAATTTTGATTTCCACTTCAATCTGTATAGCTAACACCGAAATTGGACTTAGGAGTTGTAGTGATAAGTATATGTTTATGATTTCCCATATCTTTGCACACTTAGTTTAGAAAATGAAATTTTGTGTTGTTGTACATGTTGGGTTCGATTTTTAATGTTTCTATAGTGATGTTGTTGTAATTTGATTTCTGTTAGTGTTGTGAGTGTGAAGTTGGATTAATGTTGAATGTTGGTTATGTGATTGCACTGCTTTTATTTATTTATCTGGAACAACTGATGTTAGATTTTGAGAATTTTATTTTTGATTTAGAAAATAGAGACATGAAACTTTAATTTTCCATTGGTTTTATTGAATTGGATTTGAAATGAATCTATTACGAATTTTTGAAGTGAAATGTTGAAAACTAAAATTTACTGCTCATCTGACAACTTTGAAGACTTTATAAAAACTGTATTGATTGGATATGGATTCTAAAAGTCTCATTTTTTTTCTACAAACTAGATATATAAAGCTTTAAATTTCCACTAGAATCAATTGAACCGAAGTTAAAATGAATATATAGTGAGTTTTCAAAGATGTATATAAATGTGGACTGTGAGTATGTTGTTTCTATGAGTAAGATTTGTGAATGAATGTTTAATTGAGAAGTTGAAATTGAATATATGGCATGAGTGTTAGTGGCTAATGTTAGAGGGGAGATGTTTTGGTTATGTTTAGCAACCTCTTGCTACGATAAATAGATGCTACTTTGTATCCTTTTTGTAGGAATTAGTTAGGTGCTATAGAGCATAGTACCAAAAGTGTTAAGAATATTAAAAATCGGAGGATATAAAGTTTTAGCATCTTAATTGCGTACGAAATTGTAATTGATGATATAAGTCTGTAATGATTGTCAATATTGAACAACCACATACATTATACATGTATTATTCCCGTTACAAGCATCTAGTTTAATATTTAAAATTTTATATTATAATGCAAATCATTTATGACATATATAGGCTCGAATAGTGCAAACAAAAATTTACCTCCACGAAAGGACTGGCATGAGGGTGAATTTTTTTATATTAAGATATGTAAGGATTCAATTGCTTACTTAGTTGTTCGTTATTTTAAATGGATACAATATATGTGTATATTGAATATTTTTATAGGTACAATGTGTAACCTATGGCAGGCCTTTAAGGCGCATAAGTGAGTGGAAGCTGAGTGGTGTAGAAGTAGTAGATGAATGTTGGTGCTTCGCCTCAATGTATTTTGTATTAATTTAATTATTATAAATTGAAATGGTATTGGACCGGATTGTTTAATAAGTTGTATAATTATTTTGTCCACTGTTAATTTATGTTTATTAAATCAGTTATTTGCACACTATGTACCCAGCCTATTTTTGGTAAAATGTAGATATTATAATTGTTCACTCGTTGAGTATAGTTGTATACTCACTATTTATTAATATTTTAGGGTACTTCGAGTGATTTTGTTTATCGTGGTAGTCGGCTTTTGGAGATACCATTATTTATACTTTCTAAGTACTCGACTCAAACCAATATTTAAGCTTCACTGGAGAATACTCTCATTAAATTTATTTATTTGATATGAAATAATTTGTATTATAATATGTAAACTTATTTGGAATATACGAATTGGGTTGTATTTTACCTTGAAATACCTCTATGTATTATTAATTATGTACTATTGTGTATATTCATTTTCCATGTTTTAAATTTTAATATATATATTTGTTGCCTTGCACATTCATTGGTTTGTGTCAATTTAATAAGACATAACCTAAGGATGCGCAGAGATTGCCACGTGTCTATAACCCAGGGTCAGGGTGTGACAATAAATATGAAAATGAATATGAAAATATTGTTTATTATTTGTGATTACTAGAGGGGGCAACATTGGAGTATCCTTGGATGCTAGTCCTTAAACCTACACAAGGTACGTTATTTTGGGGTTCTATTGTGGCAACTTGTTTACTATGAATATTACTTAACACCATTACGGCTATCGTTGATATGTGTGACCACATAATTAATTTAGATAACTTAACTTAATCATTGATACTTATTTTAAATATATAATATTTGTTATGTAGAGATTGTAGATTTTCAAAGAGTTAGCATCATCAATGATTTTAATAACAACAGGCATGAATCATTTTATATTAACCATGTAGGTTTTTTGTAAAACCAACTTAGGTAAGTAATCATTTATCCTTACAAAGTACTGTGGTTTTGCTCACCTGTTCATTTTTTCCTCTAGGAAGACTTCAAGGCGACATGGATAATGAGGAGTGAGTAGTACGCTCGAGTACTTGGAAACAAATCTAGTGGATTTTTCAGCTACTCGATATTAGGTACGTTTTTATTAACTTGTATTTTAATCATCAGACTCCTAAATATGAGATGATGAATGATTTATTTGGGCCACTTAAATTTTGATTTATTTGTTTTAAGACTTAGTAGGTGTTCACATTTTCCTGTGAGATTTTTAATAGACTTTATATTTTCACATGTTACTATTTATCAATTAGTGGTGCACGTATTATTGTTATTAAATATCAAATTTTCATCACGCTTAATATTTTATGACATTTTTTTTTTCACATCTGTTGTCACCTTTTCACCATGACTAAAGGGTTAATGTGACGATTGAGTCTTTTGTTATGCAATTATGACTATTCAGTGACAAAATTTAATATGTCACATTATTTATATTCATTTGTGACTTGTATTTTAATCGCTAACTGCTAAATTTTTTTTGTCACAAAATAACATTAAACGTCACAATAAATGAAGTCAACTTTTATAAATATGTGACGATAAAAAGATTATCACACCATAAGTGACGATGTAGTCGTCACCTATTATAATAAGATAGTGTCATAGAAAATTTAAATGTTATTAAATATTTGTAAAAATTATAATAATTAGTGATAAAATACTAATTGGTGGCGGTGAAATTCGTTAGGAATAAAAATTCTTTTTTTTCTCAAAATAATGAAATTATGATCATCACAAAAATTATAATAATTAATGAAGATGGATTTTGTCTAGAACAAAAAAAATATTTTCGTCACTGAATGTATTTTTTGTTCATTTAATAACGAAAAAATTATGATCATCATAAAAAAATTAGTAATTAGTGACGGTGAATTTCGTTAGGAGCAAAAAATATTTTTTGTTATTGAATGTATTTTTTGTTCAATTTAAAATAACGAAATTAGGATCGTCACTAGAAAGAAATATTTTGAGACATATATAGTTGATTAAAAATTACGTCATAAATTAATAGTTATGATGTCACCATTAATTGACTATCGTATCATCATGTGTGACGAAAATTATATTGTCCCAAAAGTACGTATATTTTTTTGTGACGCATTTTACATTTTTCATGATATTTTTAATGACATTTTTTTAATATATTAAATTAAGCATTAAAAATAATTTTCTTTTGAAAAATTGAATATAAATAACATTTTAAATGCAAATCCTATGTAAATAATATTATATCATGGCAAATTACTTAAACATAGCATAAATAAAGTATATCAACATTATAATCCCAATATAGTAAAGTAATGTATCCTACATAAAAGTAACTTAGAATCATAAAATAATATAATGGATTAACAAATTTGACAATCGTAAATATTCCAATAGCATAAAAAACTAAAAATTGTCAAATAACGAATATCAAAGATAACTATAACAAGCTTGCCATGTGAATTTTCATTATGCCAAGTCCTGTGCCGATGTTATTTCTGTTGAGGTGTTGCCTGTCTTACTTGAACTTAAGATAAATAAACTTATTCATCATATAAAGTTAAATATATAATATTCTTTCGCCAACAAATAAAAAGAATTAACAAATTTACATGATTCATAATGCATACTATTTTACTCCAAATACTTTGATGCAGAACTTATAATGTCATTATCATATAAAAATTATTTTTCAAAATGAAAATAGGTAGAACAATAATATATTAAAAACTAAAAAATAATAAAATTTATACCTAGAAATTAAGTAATATAGTTAAAATGATCATACCATTTCATTTATATCATGATTACATTATTCGATTTTTAATTGCACCATCGCATCTAATTAATAAATCACTCTGTCCCCTCTTTTTTTCCAATTAAAAAATTAAGTTTAACAATAGGCAATAATATGAATCAGTTCAGAAATTGAAAAGGGAATATAGTGTAATAGTAGCTGAAAACATAATCATAGTAGCAGAAAATGTATACAAGATGGGAAGCACAACTTATTTCATAAAGAGCAGTATCTTAAGTTAAAATAGAAAAAAAGCTAGGAGAGACTGATAGTTCGCATATTAAAACTAAACAAAATCTTTGGATGGTAATATCAAATAAGACTCCAAGAACACATACCTCTGTACAAGTTCCCCAGAATTTTCATCACTGCAGACAGCTCAACCAAATTTCTACAGCTATGGTCAATGAACTCTTCTCTTCCACCAAATATATTAATGAATGACTATGGACCATACATTAGGCCAGGCAAATAGTGTTTTTCATAGCTTCTTCTTTGCATATTTGGAGAATAAAAAATAAGAGTTTGGAAAGAAGCTAATGGATGGATGCATTCTGTACTGTATACTGAAATTTCACTGAAATTCTAAACCTAACAGCAGTGAAAGAACTCAAAGCTATTCCTCCTAACAGCAGAGTAAGAACCCAACACATTTCAAAAAAAAAATTGTCAAAACATTCTTAAGATTTGGAAGGCCAGACAACTATACTATTAATCTTATTCTCATATATTTTTAAATTATATCCCTCTGATCCCTGCTTCATTCTATCCTAATGTAACTGATTATATTTAACAGAAATCAATATGGAATCAACAGCTAATAGAGATAATCCAAAGATTTGAAAATAAGAAGTTAAACACTAATTTAAATAAAGAATGAATTACCTTTTTAAACAGAGCAGATTCATTTTTTTTATTATTATTATGGGTTGCAATCCCTTGATTCTGGTTTTTAATACCTAAAAAATACAGAGCATACAATCTGCATGACTTCTATTTTCACTAACAGCTAACCATTTAACACTAAACCTTACAAGTTATGATAAAAAGATTTAGACTTTTGAAAGGAAAGGGCATCTCAATATTGCAAAGAATTCATAACATACCCCTTCCTTAACCATTAACTAATTAAAGATAGCCAACGGTTGAGCTTGAACTGCCTCTTAATCAGAAACAGGAGGTAGATATAATAGGAGCAATTTAAGAATGATGTCCAACATTTCTTCTCAAGTAAAAAAAAAAAATTATGAAAAAAATTATTATAGAAATTGTTCCAGTAAGGCCTAACTTATTAGCCAATGTTCCATTGCAATTCACTTTTATACTAAATAATTGACAAAAATAGTATTCTAAATAATCAGCAACTTGATCTTCAATAATTTTTGAATACCAGCTTGAATACCAAATAATCGATTTTTTTTTTCTTTTTGCAATTTACTCTTATACTAAACCAAATAACTGACACCATATTCACTTTAATTTAATTAAATGAAAGGATTTAGGTTAATAACAATACAAATCTTGTTGTTGAATCGATAATCGGCAGTGGTTACAATGGCTTATTGTGCCTTTTTGAAGGGAGAATCCAGAGAAGTGGTAGGTGATTTGGTCTTTTGTCTTAGCTATATAGATGTGCAAACAATATTGAAAGAGAAATTGGAGCAGACAAAGAGACATTAAAAAATAAACTACTTAAATACATTAACTGATTCATATTCTAAAAAGTTAGTGTTTATCAATTAATTACGACTATATAAAAGGAATGAAATATTAATAGGAATTATTGCTCCCTTAATTATGTTTAGTTTCCTTATAAATAAGAGTTTTGTTATTATTGGTTAGAAATTTAAGAGGAAAGTATTTGTGTTTGTATAGAATTGAATATTAAATAATTAAATATAATCCATGTTAAATTAAACCGAAACAACCAACCATAATTTATTTCTTTTAAATTATATATTAGTATTATTACTACATTAGTGTTATATAACATTATAGATTAATAATCATATATATTCAAATTTCGGTTTCAAAAAATTGCTACACATACACCTAGATTTTTCATACACAACTTTACACTACAAGCTAGAAAAGTCAAATATGTTGTTTTCAATATACAGCAACAAGATGTCCCCCTTCCTATATATCTTTATTCTGTAGAGTCTTCTGGTTCATCATTTACACTATGGACTACATTAAAATAAACAAATAACAGATAAATTATAAGCTTGTAGTGTAACTTGTTCCTTTTAAACTATAAATTATTTTAGTATATATATATATATTTATAGATATATATGATATAGCTATAAATTAAAACTATATATTAAATACCAGTTAGCTACATGTCAGTTGTCAAGAATTGGTATGGAGATTGGCATGTAGAATTACATATTTATAGGTGTCCTTATCTTGACATGTCATAACACATCATATTTATATTATATCCATGTATATGCTAATTTCCTATAATGTTTTTTTAGTACTAAAATAAATTAACGATTTTTTTATATATTGATAGGAATTTTGATTAAAGCCACTTGGTAAGCCATGAAGAAAATCTTACTAATTACAGAGTTTAACAAATGTGTACAGGAGGTTCAACAGTAGGCACAATATTAAGGAAGTCACATACTGGAACTACTAATTTACCAGTAGAAAAGTTCAAAGAATATATTGATGTCCCAGACATTTATTTTCAATCCCAAGGAGATAGGTTTGGAATCTTAAAATATCCATCAATTATACATACTCGGCAGACCCTTTCATAATGCGAGTAAAAGGAATGATCTCCAAAGTATTTTAGAAGGACGTGAATAATGTATCTTAAATTTTCATCTCTTCAATTTGGATGCAATTCATGTAATTATTACTAAAGTGAATAATTCAATAGTTACATTATATTAATAATGATGAAATTATTATATATTTAACTTAAAATATATATTATTTTCTAATTTAGTGATGCTATTTAGCTTCACCAATTATGTTATATATAGGTGACAACTATACATCGTCACTAATTATGTCATACATTTTCATATTATTTGTGACGATAAATATAATACCATTAATACTTATATTTTTAGTGACGATGGTGTACGTCACCAATGATGTTTTATATAAGTAACAATTAAATATCATCCCCTATAATTATACATTAATTTGATGTAATCAGTGATGGATGATTAATGTCATTAAATTAATTAATTTATTATGACATTACTTAATATTGTCATGCATTAGTATACTATTTATGACAATTAATATAATACCATTAATATTTATATTTTGGTGATGATGGTGTATGTCATCAATGATGTTATACATAGGTGACATTGTTACCAATAATTATATCTCAATTTGATTTAATCAAATGAGTAATGTCATTAAATTAATTAATAAATTATGACATTAATTAATATTGTTATACATTGACATACTATTTGTAACGATAAATGTAATGTCATAAATACTTATATTTTGGTAACAGTGATTCACGTTACTAATTAGTTATAAGATATATGACAAAATCAAAGTTATTATTATTAGTACACATTAACATTAATGACATTATATTTAATGAGATATAAAAAGTAAAGCATTCTAGAATTCATTACAGAACACATTTTAAATTAATATCATAATATAATTGTCACCTTGTAATATCCTAAATTTTAAATTAAGGGCATTTTAGTCATTTTACACACTAAGGGTAATTTGATCATTTTATAAATTATGTTAGGGTAATGAAAACCGAGTAAATAATTTTGTATTAATGTTTATATAGCTATTGGGAGTGATTTGATAACAATTTACTAAGTTTAAAAAAATTTCTTAAAACTCTATTCGCACACCTGACCTTCAAACGAAAATTGGCGTTGATTGAAAAATCTGATTGATAAACAGTTTGTTTATGCTAAAAGAAGACTCGATAAGGATTGGTATGAATTAAATTGGAATCAAATATGAGGTCAAATGAGAGATAATTGAAGCCTAGAACATAGGAAAACTACAAATGACATATTTACCCTTACCATTTAATTTCTTCTTAATTTTTCTTCAGGGGCAAAATAGTTATTTCCTTAAATTTTGATTTTAATTTGAGCTGGGCAGATGAGAACACTGCCGTTCCTTCTTCCTCCTCGTCCAGTAACCCCATTTCTCATTCATTTTTAATTTTTTTACAATTCCTTCAAATTACTCCAATTTCAACCGATTAAAGTTCCATTTCTTTCTACAAATCACATCTACACGACACGATCTACACTCTAGGAGCTTCGTTTGGGCGATTCGGTTAATAATTGAGCTAGAAAAAGAATAGTACTACTATTTACAAATTGGAAATTTATGAAATTACTTGCAATTCAGACGTTTTAGGGCTAAATTGACCTCTCAGTATGGTTCCTAGCTTCGTTATTGTTGTATTTATACATTTTTCGATAATTTACTATTCATAACAGGTTACTATTTATGCCAAAAATTACTATTCATGCCAAAAATTACCGTTCATCCCAGACAATTTTTGTAGATTATACTTGTTTTAGGCTATAATTAAACTGGTTAGTTGTTAAGTTAGGTAAAATTAAATTCATGTCTGAAAATATAAATAGTGACTGTATCGTTGCGCTGAATTTAGATTTTGAAATAATGTGTTATCGTGCGGAATTGGTTAGTAAGAGTGAATTAAGTATAATCGATAAATTATGTATTAATCGTTAGATTCAAATTGTAGAATAAATGAGAATTCAAAAAGGGGGAAAATACATTGGGCATGACACCTAATTATGTATACACATTATGAGCGTGTCTTCTGTATATTTCTGTGTATATTGATATGTGTGCATATATTCTTTTATTTTTGAGTATCTTGGTTTATGTCTGGAAGTGTATTGATGGGTATGGAGCCCTTAGTATGTGTGTGAGTCATGCATATGATTGGTAGTTCTCTGCATTACAGTTTACATGTTCAGATTTTTGTCTGAGACTTATAGAGGTAGGATATCCCTATCTTTATGCCATCACGTTACCGATTTACCAGTATGTGACAGAGTGGTATCAGAGCATAGTTTAGGGGTCAGTGACTGCAAATAGAGTGTAATGCCTTGCATGTGTAGTATGTCCGAGATACTTTTGTATGAGGCGTTGCCTCTTTGAGTATCTGAATAATCCGATGCATCTTCTTTCTGTAGAAGTTGTAGGATAAACTGTAATTCATCTTAACTGTGTTTCTGTATCTTAGCAATTGAATTATGTCTTCTCGAAATCAAAATCCCTCCGATAGAGACCAAAGGATTTCTTCTTCAGATCAGGATCCAGTGCCACCTGTTGGGGTTCAAGGCCGAGTAGGTAGAGGGCGAGGTAGAGTATAAGGTAGAGGTTGAGGTAGAGGTCGGGGTAGAGCTAAAACGCAAGAACCTGAAGTGCCAAGTGAGAGAGTGGATGATAGGTATAATATAGATCTTGCTGAGGGAATGCAGAGAATCTAGCATGCTGTAGAAGTGCTGGTAGACTTGGTTTCTCAACAACATCAATAACAAGCTCAGGTTCCTCCTGTTCAACCTCGTTCAAATATTCAACAACCTGTTCATGCTTCTGCTGAGCGAGGGCAAGGATTAATAATGACCTTGTAAGATTTTTTAAAGATGTACCCACCGACTTTTACAGGAGTTGAAGCAAGTCTAGATCCTGGTGGGTTTTTAGAGGAGTTGCACCAGATATGCATTGCTTTAGGATGTACACCAGCGAAATCAGTGGAGTTGGTGAGTTTTCAGTTAAGAGACATGGCTTATGCCTAGTATATGTCTTTTGTGCAGAGGAGGAGTATTACAGAAACCCTCTTAGAGTGGCCAGAGTTCAATGAAGCTATCCTCGCCCGTTTCATACCGCAGAGTATCAGAGATGCTAAAGTGAGGGAATTTGAACACTTGGTTCAGACAGAGAATATGTCAGTAGAAGAATATGATGTACAGTTTACTCGTTTGTCTCGCTTTGCTCCACATTTACTGAGTACAGAGTATATGAGAGTAAAGAGATTTGTTGATGGTTTGCTGGACTATCTATTCAAATCAGTGTAAGTCACAGAGACTACTACATATACTCAGGCTTTAAATTCAGCATTCCGGTTTGAATTGAAAGCTAAAGAGCGGCGGGTTGAAAAGGAGTCCTAGAAAAAGGCCAGAATAGAAAGTTTTGGAAGATCACGATAGGGTAGTCCTACGTGAGCCTAATCTTAGGGGCTCTATTTTTAGAAAGGAGACTCCGATGGTTAGGGGTTCGAGTAGAAGAGAGGACCAAAATTCTCATCAATAAGCTACATCGTTTGCCTCAGTAGCTAAGCCTAATGTACTTGTGTGTTCAAGGTGTGGGCGCCCTCATTCTGGATTATGTAGAAGGGAGACAGGTGCTTGTTTTAGATGTGGTCAGATGGGCTACATGGTTAGAGATTGTCCTGTTCCACCTGTTCAGCCCTCTTATGCTCAACAGGTAGCATCATCTTAGCCAGAACCTTCTTTAGGAAGGAGTTATACAGGTAGAGGTCAATCGTCCAGTGAGAGAGGACATCAATCGGTTGGTAGAGGCCAATCATCTACCGGCATAAGTCAGGCGAGAGTGTTTGCATTAACTCCTCAGGATGTTCAGGCATCAAACACAGTTGTGATAGGTATTCTTTCTATTGAGGCTATTGATGCTAAAATTCTGTTTGACCCGGGGGCAACTCATTCTTTTATTTCTCCATACTTTACATACCGTCTAGGTAAAGAGATTAGAACTCTACATTCACCCTTAGCTGTGTCTACTCCTGTGAGAAGTGTAATTTTAGTTTTTAAAATTATAGAATCTTGTGCCGTTTCTGTTGGAGAGAATGTATATCCTTCCAATATGATTTTGCTAGAGATTTTAGATTTCAATGTGATTTTAGGCATGGACTGGTTGTCCAGATATCATGCGATAGTAGATTGTAGAAAGAAAATTGTCATTTTTTCTGTTCCGAATAATCCAGTCTTTGAAGTTCAGGGTGATAGGAGTGAAGTTCTTGGTAACTTGATCTCGGCTATTGATACGGGTAGACTACTTAGGAAAGGATGTATTGGATACTTAGCTTTTATTCAGGATGTTAATAACAGTAAAGTGGATCCAGTGCATGTTCCAATAATCAAAGAATTTTTAGATGTTTTTCCTGAAGAGTTACCTGGATTACCTCCTGAAAGAGAGATCGAGTTCAATATCGACCTTCTTCCAAGAACTAAGCCTATCTCGATTCCTCCGTACCAAATGGCACCAGCGGAACTAAAGGAATTGAAGGTACAACTTCAAGATTTGCTGGATATGGGATTTATATGCCCAAGTACCTCTTCCTGGGGTACTCCAGTCCTACTTTTTAGAAAGAAAGATGGTTCTTTGCTGCTATGCATTGATTACAGGCAGCTGAATAAAGCTACCATTAAGAACAAATATCCATTGCCAAGGATAGATGACTTATTTGATCAACTGAAGGGAGCTCGGTGCTTTTCGAAAATAGATCTACTTTCTGGGTATCATCAGCTTAGAGTTAAGGGTGAAGACATCCCAAAGACTGCTTTTCGTACTCGATATGGGTATTATGAATTTCTGGTGATGTCTTTTGGACTTACTAATGCTCCTGCCGCCTTTATAGACCTAATGAATCGAGTCTTCAAACCTTTCTTAGACCAATTCGTAATAGTCTTTATTGATAACATTTTGGTGTATTCTTCGGATCATCAAGAACATGAGAGGCATCTTCGTATTGTTCTTCAGACTCTTAGATAATACAAGTTATATGCAAAGTTCTCTAAATGTGAATTCTGGTTATCGGATGTGGCTTTCTTAGGTCACATTATAACGGAGAAAGGAATTTGCGTTGATCCTAAGAAGATTGAATCCGTGCAGAAATGGCCTCGCCCAGCTAGTGTGATTGAAATTATAAGCTTTGTAGGCTTAGCAGGGTATTATCGAAGGTTTGTAGAGAATTTTTCTAGGATAGTAGCACCGTTGACTCGACTCACTTAGAAAGGCATAAAGTTTGTATGATCAAAGGCCTGCGAGGAAGCTTTTTAGAAGCTTAAGAACTGTTTGACTTCGGCACCTATCCTTACACTACCCTCTGATCGTGGTGGATTTACTATGTATTGTGATGCCTCCATAGTAGGTCTTGGGTGTGTATTAATGCAACATGGTCGGGTTATAGCTTATGGGTTAAGACAGTTAAAATAATATGAGCAGAATTATCCTACGCACGATCTTGAGTTGGTGGTAGTAGTGTTTGCACTAAAGATATGAAAACATTATCTATATGGGAAAACTTTTGAGATATACACGGATCACAAAAGCCTTAAGTATATTTTTGATCAGAGAGACTTGAATTTAAGGTAGAGATGATGGTTAGAGTTGCTCAAGGATTATGATTGCATGATTCATTGTCATTCAGGAAAAGATAATGTGGTAGCCGATGACTTAACTAGAAAATCTATGGGTAGCTTATCCCATATCTCAAGCAACAGAAGGATATTGGCTAATGAGCTACATATGTGCATGGCTGATGGTGTTGAAATCTAAATTCCTGAATCCGGAGTACTGATTATTCAGGTGCAGGTGAAATTTGTCTTAATGGAGAAAGTTTAGAAAGCCCAGATTTCGGCCTCATATATAGAAGAAAAGAAAATGTGCATTGAGTAAGGTAGAGGCAGTGACTTTAGAGTAGATGACCATGGTATCTTGAGATATCGAAATAGGATAGTAGTGCCACCAGTGCAAGAACTCAATAATTGACTCTTGGAAATAGCTCACACTTCTTCCTATACAATGCATCCAGGAGGAACAAAGATGTATCATGATCTGGGGGAGA
>JAXCLQ010043748.1:0-21005 GCA_035584115.1 Cedrela odorata | reverse complement strand
TCTCTCTCTCTCTCTCTCTCTCTCTCTCTCTCTCTCTCTCTCTCTCTCTATATATATATATATATATATATATATAGTAAGACCTCTCTATATATATATATAGTAAGACCTCTCTATAATGATATTTTATATAGGAATAAACCCTGTAGTCATAAAAAAATTTAGTCCCAATTTGGGCTAGTTATAAATAAGAATAAATTCCATATTGTAATAAGTTATAATTTTTCTACATAGAACTTGCCTCCACATAGTTATAATATATTTTGTTACATTAAAGAAATGAAAAGACGGAATAGATATTTTATAAAGTTGTATGGGACAATGATTGATTATTTAGAGTTGTTACCACATCTCTGAACTTGCAGGTACGTAATAACTTGTTAGCATAGACACCTTTTGTAAGCCAAAATATTTCTAACTTCTCAAGCATTTTAGAGCTTCTTGGCACAAAACTTTTGCATTTCTGTACTACAATTAAGTTCGTGTATTAACTTTGGATGGCATGGTTAATTTGCTAGAGGAAGAAGGAAAGGTATCACTTAAATTGGTTGAAGATTGCATGGGTTGTCTTATACAATGTACAATATATATATATATATATATATATAATTTACATTGAGAGAAAAACATTAAAGAGGATGCAACCGTTTAAACTTTTAAGATGACTTCACATATTCCCAACACTACATAGATACGTGTACTAGTTTTTTTAAACTACGGCCATCTCTTTTATCAATATCTATACATTGGATTTGACATACACCATTAATTAATTATTAATGCAGTACATATTTTAACTCTATATCACTTGTACTAACGATAAATAAGTCAAAACAATAATTTTTGTAATTACACCTCTATTAAATTATAGCTTCATCATAGTAATAAAATTAGTTCGATCCCAACATTATGACTATAAAGAGATTTTACTATATATATATAAAAGAATTCAACAAAATGGCAAGATGAAAAAAATAAATAAATAATTACCAAGGATCATAAGTTTTGAAACCATCAGTAAAACAACATTTTGAAAATTCTTTCAACAATTATCTCATGAAAAAAAATAACACACTTACAAATTAAGTATACTAACTAAAGAGAGATAAACTTAACGAAAGAGTGAAAATAAACCTGACAATAAAAGTAGTAGTCAATTTGTATAAAAGAGTTTGTATAATTAGTTTGTGATTTTTTTATTAATCTTGTATCAGGTCATATATCTTGAAAAGACAGAATCCACTGAAGAAAAGTATGGTGTTAGATTAGAATGGAAGAAGATTTGCACATACCATTGAAAGTGCGACAATAACCAAATCTTCTTTTTTAAGAAATGAAGAGACAAAATCCAGTTAATTTTAGCAGCAGTAAATTAATGAGACTTCGAACTAATATTTTTTATTCCTGGTATCTTTTATTTGTATTAAGTAAAACTAAATTAAGTACAAGTCTAAAGAGTGCTTAGAGATTAGTCATATACTGTAAAGTGAAATAATTACAAGTCAAGAAAAATCAGCTGAACAAGTTCAAACAAGATACTTAAACCCACACAGTATTACCTTAATTTATAGGATAACTCTAGGGATTTGGATACAAGAATTAATGTAGCCTAGAAATAGTACATAACTGTTATAGGTAGAAAAAGGTAAAATATGATAAGATGAACTGACCAACTAAGAAGTCATTAATGTTACCTTTTAGAGATTGTACAAGTACCCACATTTCTGAGCCCATAATGCGCATGTTCTTATGTTTTTCTTTACTTAACAGCGGATACAATAGGCAAAAGCTATCATTAGGACTAATTGTTTACAAAAACAAATCCTTTGTCATTTTCCAAGTTCATAAGCTTTTGTGCCTAACTCCCACATATTGTCTATATTTATAGATCACAATATTTTTGCAAGTCCATTTTCAACAGCATGGAACATCCTCTAATCTATTAGACCTATCCTAATTGTTGCTTATGATGCCACCTTATTAACACATCAAATGCATTATGCATGGGAAAAGAAGTTAGTGCTCAAAGAGTTGAGAATTCAACTGTTGTAAATTTTAGAAATTGAAAAAATGCAGATTCTAGAAATAGAAACAGCAAAAAAGAGTAGTTTTCCTATAAATTACACTCAAACAAAAGAATTTGGAGTGGCGCAAAAAAAACCACAGCAATGCTTGACTAAACATTGTAAACATAACACCCCATATTTCCCTCGTTCACTCTGGTTCAGTATTTCAGAAATGTTGCTTGTGAATTCACTAACCCATTTTACTAAATATATTTAATTAATTCAGAAATGTTAAGTTTACTAAATATTCATGACAAATAAAAATAACAAAAATAATAGAATTCAGACATCAACTGAAGATACCTCCCCAGCTTTAACAGTGATCACATGGGGAGTAAATCCCACACCTCCAACACCACCTGTACAAAAGAACAAATCAGTATTTTTCAACAAAATCTCAAACCAATAATTATTAAATTTACATATTTACATCATTACCTAACGCGTCCAGCTGCTTCTTCCCCGAACCGGGAGGTCGACCACGGTTGCGCTTAGTGGGAGGATCAGAGCCCGACGCAGCTATCCCGCTACCACCACCACCAGAATCAGCTAAAGAACGGGGCGACTGACTGGTAGTCAACCTCAACGCAATGTTCCCGTCGGGAGTATACTTTCTCGGACGTCCCCGCTTCTTCTTGGACGGATCAATGTTGAAACCATCGGATCTGGAGGAAGCCGATCCGTCGAAGCCTCCAGAATTAAAAGAATCAAGAAGATGGTTGGGCTGCGGTTCTGGCTGTGATTCCGGGGCTAGATGGTTGAAAGAGAATCTAGCGGCGGCAGCAGCAGATGACGGAGTTTGGTGGATCATGGGATTGGTGGGGTAAGAGGTGGGACCCATAAGCATGTTTGGGTGGGGAGGTGGTGGTTCTCTCGGGTCCATTCAGTTGAGGAAGTAAAGAAATTGAATTCCAATTTTAGAGAAACGTGTGTAAAAATGAAATTGAATTTTTTTTTTTTTTTTTTTGAGTTTTAAAAGTAAACAGAACAGTTCGTGCTGTGTGAGTTATCTACTTCGAAATGGAACTTCATTCAGTGTCACCACTCAGAATTTAGCCAGCCTGATTCAGACTTCAGAGAGAAATTGGAATGTGTTTAGCAGTTTTTATCTTTTTCTTTTTATTAAGTAGGGCTTTAAAATTTTTTTAAAGTTGAAGTCGCTACACGTGGCTTCTTGTTATTGGTTTCTTGAATTAAAATAAAACCGGTAATTAAAAAAAATGAAAAAAGTGGGTAAAATTGATAGAATTATTTTTTTTATCTTGCCTTTGTACACGTGTCATATTTAATAATACATAATTTTAATTATATCTTATTATTTTAATTTATATTATAAAATATAATTTAATTTATAAATTTTATTAAAATATAATATAAACGATTTATTATTAATTTTATCAGGTCAATATTTATTTAAAAATTTATGATTAAAAAAAAAAAAAAAACAAGTAGAAAATTTCAATCCAAAATTGATGTCTAAATTGTTAGATTGGGAAGAAACATTTTCAAATGATGCTATTTAGAATTTATTTATACAAATGATATCATTTCAATAAGATTTGTGTTGATTATTATTTTTTTTTTTTTTCAAGCTATAAAAATGGCAATAAGTGAGCTAGTAACTGTTGACATTATAAAATAATTAAAATTACAAATTATTTGAATTAAAAATTGGATATTACACTATAGAAATTGTCAAATCAAAAAGTTGGTGAACAGTAAACATTAAATATTAAAGGAATTAATTTCACGAGTGTTGTAATATCTTAAAAGTAATTATACATACATTAGCTGAAGATTCTAATTAGTCTTATTTAATTATTAAACTTCACAAAATTAACTTTTATCACTACTTATCAAATTTTCAATCATTTTCAATATTTCTTCTCAATTTCCACTCCTGCTTATGCAAAAGAAATTTTGAGAGATTACATCTTTGTAAAATAAAATAATAATAATAATAATAATAATTTTATTTAATGGGGGATAAATATTTAGATTTAATATTAGTTATATATTTTTATTAAAATTTCTTAAATTAAATAAAAATTATAAGGATATAAATTAATTTTCTATTTAAATAAAAAAAATATATATATATATATAATATTTTTTTATATACTATCCCTTTAGGTATGAAAACTGCTGTGAAATTCGGATATGAGCACGGAAAAGGCTCCAACATCCTATATACGTTCTCGTTGTCATAGGAAGAGGAGCCCATGGAAACGGAAAGTGAGGCTGAAACACAGGGATTATTGCTAATCCACTGCGGACTCTAGATTACTGTACTTTTCCCCGAGTTACTTTGCCTGTGCTAGGGCCTTGATAGAAAATTGTGACTACAGAAATGAATTCCGTAAAAGATGGTTTGCATGAATGAATCTACTAAGGACATGATGAAGAAACATAGGTATAAAAAAAATAATACAAAAAAAAATAGTAGAAAAACAATTAGCACAGACCCTGGCATTTGCACAAAGTGACAAAAATCAAACAATGAAAAATTTCATGTCAACTAAAATGCAGATGTTAGACAAACTTCTTCCAATCGAATTCTAAAGCCCATTTTGGTGTTTATGCAGTGCAAGTGTTGATCCCATATCGAAAAAGCAGTAGGGCAGCTCCAAAAGTAATTTTTAAAGTAAACATCACGAAGGGGCAAAAGGCAAAAGGCAACCTCATTGTGGGAAGAGACATTGCTTTCAATAGTAAAAAGTTCACTCAAATTGTCAGCACAACACTTCATATTACTTTGCTCTAGCTATGAAAGTAAAGGCCAAGAAGCTAAGAAAACAAGACTAACTAAGAAGCAAAGAAGCAACGAATATTGTCCAAGTCCAGCAGAACTTTTACATCAATCACCACTTACCATCTTAAAAAATCCATCCATACTCCAAACAATCAAGGTCATTTTCACTCTTACAATTTTATCATTACATGTGACCATAAGTGTAGTAGCAATAAACAATGTCAGCTATCAGAAAAATTGCTCAGTTTTCGAACTTCTATTCATGAATGAAGCTACTCTTTACAACACAAAAATATCAAACCTAAATATTCAATGAAAATAATATTGACAGAACTCCATCATGAGCAATTAAATATGCTCCAAAAATACAAGAAAGCAGAAGCTGAGCTTGCATCATTTGAGCGGGATGCTGATGGCAAATCTACAAAATAAGTCCTTCCAACTTAACTACCATAGCTGGCAAGCATTCCCATCTCACCAGAGTCATCTGAGCAAGTCTTACTGCAGTAATCGTTTGTGTTTCTAGCACCTAATCTCATATGAACCGGCTTTAGTAATATAACGAACCCACTCAACAGTGTTGTATCCACTCTTCTCCCATACCTGCAGAAAATTGCTAGCGTGAATGATGTGTTTTTCCTACAAAAGGGATTGACTTCTTAAGAGAAGGTGATTACCTTAAGGAACCGAACCCGTAAACCTGATGCTGTGAACATGGGAACCTGCCACAAAAATAAAGCCAGTCAGATTTCCTCCTTTGTAACAAATGATGCAGAGTGCACACATGTACAACTGATGCCATGAATGAAAGCTAATTCATATTTCTAGTACACACTTCATCTTCTCATTATTCTTAAAACTTACAAATATCAAAACAATAGTTAAAGCTACATAACTCTTAAGGCATTCTAGTCACAATACAAATCTTTCAATCTCAAGCCTAAACCTGTCTATAACCATTTTTAAAAATCAAGCAAAATATTTCTACAAAAAAGAGGGCACAAAATGTTCCATATACTAATTATAGTTATTAGACATACTTTCCCTCTTTCTAAACTGTTTTCAGGGGAGATAAAAGAATGATAATCGATGAGTCAAAAGCCAAGGTTCCATTCATCAATTGGTAAGAATAAAAAATTACATAGACCTTCTTCAACTGATCAAATCAGGCTCATTGGTAATCAGAAGAAAAGTGAATATCCTCCCAAATAACTTGAATGATAACATTCCTAGTCTCAAATAACAAGACAAGCAGTAGCTTTTCACACTTTTAAATAAAAGGCTCCCCTCTTTCAGTCAAATATGATGGACGAGCTCCAATAAGTTACATAACCAGTAATTTTCCAAATTATTGTAAGCTAATATCTAAAGTTTATTATATATCCAACATATTAACCAATCCATTGAAAAGACATCCCAACTCCAGGGTTCATCCAGTTCATGAGCTTGAGCAATATGCTTCTCTTGTCCAATAAATGAAACAACTAAAAACCACCAGGAGATTTCAATTATAGCCCACGTTGATTACTGCTAAATATCTAAAACAGCAGCAGCATACTGCTGATGGAATCCCAGCGCAGCACCATCATGAGGTCAGGATTACAACTTTTGATCTCCTGACGGGTTGCAATGTGATGTTAACAAGACAATGATAATGCTTTTGCACATTATCATGAAACAAGTAAAACAATTCACAAGAATCCAATTTAATTATGTGGTGAAAGAGACATAATTAGGAACCTGGAACTCCATCTGAATTGGTGGCTTTGTCCAAGACTTCTTTTCAGCCATAGTGGAAATCAACTCAACCTCTGCACTCATGGTTGGCTCAGTTTGTCCAGGAAATTTTCTTATCCTGGAAAGAATATGAACATGACAATAAGAAATTTATTGGGAGAAAATCTAAATAAGAAACATGAACCAGTTGAACATAAATGAAGCACAAAAATAACAGCAGATAATGTAAGAACATAGTTTGCAGCTATATTATTTATTGGCGGGGAAGAAAGAAGGGGATTTAATCATTGTATCTATGTATCATTCATTGTATATTATGGTATTTACCATAAAATTAAAACATACTGCATTTTGGCTTTAAAATACTAAAAGAAGTACAAATACCAAAATTGACAGCAAAGCATAATATCATGGAAGTAACACAAACATTTCACAACTTGGAATCAGAAGCTACATTCTCTAAAGCATGCTTTAAACTCCATTCTCAATTTTTAATTTACCAAAATGGAGTAGCAATCGTAGCCAATGAAGGTAAATAATTTGAGATCCATAAAGCAAATGGCGTATTGCAGCTTCTTATTTTTTAGGAAACAGAAAAACTAAAACAAAAGCTTAATAGTCTATATGGCAATGGTCCATTACCCTGTACGAGAAAACCAACCAAAATTAGCACAGAAAAGAGCTGTTACACCTTAATCTTCCACAATTATAGTCTCAGACATGGAAAATATATCCAAGCAAATTCTTCAGATAATTTCTAATGTTAATTGTGGAGTCCTAGAGCCAAAGTCTATCCCTTCATATCAATTTTCACTTCTCCATATCTGAGGTTACCAGCATCTCATAATTATTGGAACAAATGCATCTCATGGATGCAGCTAAACAAGAATTTTGTACGCTTCTGATGCTAGTATCTCTGCATTTTGAAGTTAAAATACATTAACACAGTTAGCACATATGTAATTTTCGACCCTGTGCCCATTGTGGTTCTAATATAGCTTTCAGAGAGGTCATACTTTTTTATGACAGACTTCACATATAAAGAAAAGATGTAGACCAACATTGTAATAATAATGTAGAATAAAGATTAGATCAGTGGCCTAAAGAATGGGTAGAAATACTCACTTCCAAACCAAGCAATCAATTGAAGCATTGTACTTTGCTCGACCTGATGTCACTTGGAAACTTGTCTTTGCTGTCTGTTTTGGTACAGGAATTTTGATGACAACCCCAAGGGCAAACATTTTTGCACCAAAAACACTCTTTACCTGAAAGTTAAAATATATAAGCCAACTGCAGAACTTCAGAAATCTAAAGACAACGTTGATAATGTCATATTACAGACCTTAACATTTACTTCCATACGTGTGCGACCAAGTTCCTTAATTGTTGGCAAGACACGGAATGGAAGATTAACACCCTCTGTGATGCGATACCTATGACAACAAGAACAAATAAAAAAGCATTGAAATTAATAACTTATAGCGCCACTATGGAACTAAAACACTGCCTAATATTGTTAGAAAACTCCAATATGAAATGACAGTGATACATCAGCTCATAATGAATATATACTATAAGCAGTGAAACAGCAACTTAAACAAACAGTGTAAATTGAACATTTTAAAGTATAATAACAGGTGAAACTCCAATTAAAAACTAAGAATGTTAAATTCTAAAGTTATGCATCCATGGTCTGTGGGAAAAGAATATAGAAAGTACGAATCAAAATGGCCATAAACCAACATCGATGAACAGCCTAAAAACTAAAAATGCATAGGTTCTTGAACAAGCCAGATGGTCTACAAAGAAAGAAATCCATCAAAAACACAATCAAACAGATCTAATTGACTTAACAGCAAACATAGGATGAACATGTTTGAGGAAGTGGAATGATGGCACTGATGAAGTCAGAATCTATAAGCAGATGAAGAGAGCGACAAAAGAGAAAATAACATCTGAAATGATAAAACTGCTCAACTATGGAACACAACATATCAATCAGTATTTATTGCTAAGTAAGCTCAGTAATATCTCTGGCCAGAAATTGTGGCTAAGTGGCAGATATTTAAATCAAATGTAAATATCGTCTAAAGAGGGGGGGATAGGTAACCGAGACGTTAATTTTACTTGTGAATAAAAAATAGGAAAGTTTGCATGTTTAATAAATTAAAGGAATATAGCATGTCATTTCACACACTCTAGTTGTACATAACAAGTGTACTAGAAATAAAGAATATAAGAGAGAAAATTTCTCAACTTACTTCATCAATTCGAACTCTCCATCTGGTGGCACAAAACTCACAGTCTTCTCCGAGTTAAACCTTGTCAAGTTTACACATTGATGGAAAGTAACATCATCAAGCTCAATTGTTTTACCACTGCAAAGAATATCATTTTCAAATATTATAATAAAACTGACTTTTAAATATATATTATTTGAAAAAAAATAAAGCTAACTTTGTATGTTTTGAACCCAGATTCGAACAAAATTGAAATGCTTTATAATTCAAATAACATATTTGTGAAAACAAAATGCAGCACATATTATGTTTGAAGTACAGCCATGAACAATTAGAACATATGTTAACTACCTGAACCAGTTAAAATTGATTATGGCATTCCTGCATCTATAAGACTTGCACGAAACCATGGACTTTGATAGTTCAGTAATAAAGTTAAGGCTAATCCACCATGCAGTATGCATGACATCTGGAAACCAGAGCTGTCCAAAACTAATAAAGATTGAAAACTGGAATTTCATTGTTAATGTACTCTATGCTAGAAGCAGGACATTAAATAAACAAGTAAACAGGTAAAAACATCATAGCCATTGCAGCTCTGAAGGATAATAAATGTAGGCCATCAAATCTACCTCTTAGTAGGTCGCGATTTCAGCTGTGACTCTTTCTCAAGGCCAATTTTATCATTTAAACCTAACTTCAAATCAGGCATTCCTGAGAGGAAGCACTTCATAAGAATCTTCCCCGTTACATCACAACGTAGAACGCTACCTATTATCACCAAGTCATTTCTAAGCAATGATGAAAAAACAATCATCAAAAGCACTTCAAAAACCATCACCTACCTTTTGACGACATTAAAAGATTTACACTTTCCACAATATCAAGAAAGACCTGCACAAAACAAGTGAAACAATTTGGTAGATTGATCATCATAAAAACGCACACAAACACACAGAGAAAAAGAGAAAATTTAATCACCTCATTTTTCTTATAAACAAGTCCCTCTCTACGCCAACCAACAGCACCCGTAACTTGTAAAGTTGCATTTGGGACAGGTTTATCCGTAGGCTATTTATTTTTGCACGTGATAGAAAAAAAATAATCAGAAACTACTTAAAAACAAGAAAAAAGGCCAATTGAACCTTTGAACACATGCAACAGTAGTAGAAACATTGTTTGAGGACAATAAAATATGTACCAGAAAATTTTTTTTTTTTTTTTAAAAGTCTAAGAGCCTGCCTTAAGATTTGTACTTCTTAAAATCTAACGGAAATAAACAACAAACCTTGGATGAGAAAGGCGAGCGCACCCCTTCTTGAGTGATGTAAAGCTTCAAAATCTCAGGAGAAAGATTTTGTGGGTAACCAAAGTCCATGATTTCTGCAATATAGAGGTTGATATCAATCATTCATGCAATTTGATAACAATTATGATGCCAATTTATGGAGTGGAAAATTCTTAACATTGTTGTTAACACAATATTTTTCTATCTTAATAGCACTAACTTATACAGTTCAACGAGTAGTTGAACCAGCAATTATTAATGGATATCTTTGTTTTGTTATAGATACCAAAATAAATTGAACTTGAGGGGCAGTCAGCTGCCTGATTGAGCACTGTGTCTTTTTGTTAGTCTCTTGCTTGGACTTATTATGCTCCAGGGATGCACTACTTTGTACAGTTAAACTCTTTCAATGGTACAATAGGATATTTTCTAGATTATCGTCATGTTTATCACACAGATCAGTAATCCAGAGTAAATAATTCAACTCTAGGAACTGATTGGCATTTAGAAGATCAATAAATTCAGGATATAAGATTCCAGGATGGAAAGCAACAAGTAAAAATGTGGTCTATTTATCACACATTTCGGTAATCCAGAGTAAATAATTCAACTCTGGGAACTGATTGGCAAAGAAGGTCACTAATTCAGAATATAAGGATTCCAGGATGGAAAGCAACAAGTAAAAATGTGGTCTGTTTATCAGACATTTCGGTAATCCAGAGTAAATAATTCAACTCTGGGAATTGATTGGCATTTAGAAGATCACTAAATTCAGGAAATAAGGATTCCAGGACCGAAAGCAACAAGTAAAAATGTGGTCTAAACAACAAATAAATATCAAGAACATAATGAACCATACAGTTTAAGTTTCTTTCAAAGCTAGATACTCACTACATTACCACATATTAAAGTCAATAACATCCAAGATTTACAAAAAATGTAGAAGAATTAGGATTCTACTATTTTATCCTATGTTACAACACCAAAGAAAATACACTCTCACTTTAATAAAAAACATCACAGAACTCATGTTTTAGTAATTTTTTCCTTCTCCCCTCCTTTTTGAGAAAGTTACTGAACTTATAATATTACAGAACCAGGAAATGGAAATTTCTTCCTTCTTAGCAATTGGATCACTCAGGAAAATAGGAACTACGAGAATTTTCTAATGGGATTCACTACTATACAGCCAATATTTCAAATTTTGTATCACAATTTCAAGTTAGGATTTCAACTTTAGTTTTAGAATTTTCAAATTTCACGTACAAAGTTTTAAATTTTCCGTTTATAACCTGTAATGTTCGGTGAATGTAACGTAACCAAGTCCGTTTCTGATATGTTAGAATTTGACCAGACGTTTTGAGCTTCAAAATTGTTAAATAAATTTCACTATGGTGCTTTTCTAAGGATCTCTTAGAAGGACAACAAAGAAAAGAAAAGAAAAAGAAAACTCAATTAATTTACAAAAATTCTTGAACACTTTCCTTATCTTATTAACAAACAAACCACTAGTTCTGTGCCTGTCCAAGCCAATATTGTCATAGCAACCAAAATCCATAGCAAACTATCAAAGCATACTTGATGTAATTAGAACAATACAACTACATAAAAGCATGTAAATGCTAAGAGGTGTGATCAATATTACATTCAAATTCCTTACCATCCAACAGCTCATAAATCAGAACAAAATTGTTCCGAATAGCATCTTCATCAAAAGCACCACCGAAATAAGATTTAAACAGTGCAACTGCCTGCATACAAAACACCATAGTAGTATCAACCACCAGTGACCAAGCAAATAATTTATTTTTTCCCTCCATTGAAGACTAGAAAGGAGCTACAAAAACTCATTTTAACTATTCATTGCAAACATTCTATGCGTTTAAGAGATATATAAGTAAAAAGGCACGCGACATGAAGATGGCAAATACCTCGACAACAAACTTGAATGCACAGGCGACATTAGCGTTGCTGCTAACAACAATTACAATGTAAACATTACTGATTCTCATGTAAAAGAATGAGCAACCTCCGATCTGCCGCACTGGACATGTGCCTAATTCTTTCGTTTGCATGATATGCGTTCGAAATGCATCTACCATATTTCCCCTGACATAAAATTCATACACAAATTCAATTCCATTCATCTTGTAACCAATTACTAAGTAACATGTTGACCATTAGCTAATACGTATTGTAAAATAAAACATTAAATTGACATAGTTTCTAGAAAAAAATCATAAATGAAACACCAAATAAAAAATAAAAATAAGACAAAAAAAATTACCCGACATCGTCGCGATAAAGGCGATTGATGAGGACATCGCCACGAAGATTTAAGAAATAGATAGCCGAAGCAGCCACCGGCATCTCCGATCCAGAGGGATCAAGGTGATATATCAGCGAAAGGGAGTCGAGATCTAGGGAATTTTAACGAAAAAGGACGGCGGTGATTGGATTTGGATTGGGGGGATCACAGAAGACAAGAATAGACCGCGATGCGATTTTGTTGTAGAAATGGAAAATTCAAAGAGTTGGGAGCGAGGTTTGCCAGAGCTGCAGCCTTTAAGCGATGTAGTTACATCTAGTATCTGCATCACAGGCACGTGCGTTTCAAAATGAGCAGCCCTTTCCTTTTGGTTAAGTTTTAAGTCTTTGGCAGTACAATAAGTTACTTCGGAAATTTTCGAAAATAATTCTATTTTATCCCGGTTGATAATTTTGACCAACGTCAATCTTATCAAATAATTTAATTTTAAGTACCCCATGACCTCCCAAACTCTAAAATTTCAAAATTTTAAAACTCTAAACCCTAAATCCCTAAACTCTAACTACAATATTCGTGCAATAGTAATTTTTTTTATCTTTTAGTTTATTTTTATAATTTTAATTTCTTTATTTTTCTAATATAATTAAATATCTACATAATTGAAAAAAAAATTATTTCAATAAAAAAATAAAATTATAAAATTATTTTTTCTTTAAAAAATAAAAATTCATATAAAATTGTAAATTTTAAAAGGATAAAAAAGATAAAATTATTTTAATAAAAAATAAAATTATTCTTAATTTACATAATTAAATTCACATAAAATTCACATAAAATTATAAATTTTACAAGAAATTTAAATATAAAAAATAATTTTATCTTTTTTATCCTTTTAAAATTTACAATTTATGTGAATTATATGTGAATTTAATTATGTAAATTAAGAATAATTTTATAATTTTATTTTTTATTGACATAATTTTTTTCAATTATGTAAATATTTAATTGCATTAGAAAAATAAAAAAATTTATTGTAAATATTTGAGTTTCATCAGTGTAATTGTAAAATTTTAATTTTTTAAATTGTTTTTTTAAATTCTTTTACTTTATTTTTTTATTATAAGTTTTATATTAAAAATTCGAAAATTTTAAATTTGTAATTACCCTGCACCCAGCGGCCCCATCCACTAAGTGCCCCCCATCCACCCAGCTCCCACCACCAACCAGCGCAACCCAAACCGAACGCCCAATGTGGCCCAATGCCCTATACACAGCGCTACCCAACGCTTTGCACCCAGCGCCCAGTGCGAGCCTGCACCCAGCGCCCAGCTTGCACCAAGTGCATGCCTGTTTATTTTATTTTTTTTATTATTTTAATGTTTTATAATTAATTTAAATTTACAAAATAAACATAAAAAATACAAAAAATGTGAATAAACATTAATTTAATGTATAATTTGAGTTACTGTAACAATTGATTACTTATATTCAGTATATTATTTTGTTACATATAAGAAAACATTGTCACAATTTTTATTTATGGGAAATAAGCTGGAAAATTGTCAGGCATACAAGGATTTGAAACAATATAGGACAAAAATTAAAAAAACACAATAGATTCGCAATATCAAATACAGGATAACATTTCTGGTTGTAGATATCCCTCTTGAGATAAGTTATTTATATCATTATTATTTTATAGATTATTGAGTTCTAAGTTAAATAAATTACCTAATTTTTTTGTGGTTTTTGTCAATATCCTACCAATTAGTTTATTATAAAGAAAAGAGATATTCTCACTAATCACCATGTAAATAAGATTGTTCCTCTTGGTTATTTTGTTATGTGTAAATCATTAGTTTTTAGAAATTTCTTTGGTCAATTTGATTGAAATTCCATACTTGTAGTAGAGAAAGGGAAAAAAATGATAAAAGAAAGAATTTCATTCTATAGCACCAGTTAAGAGTTCTATAACCTAGTTGGGAAAAGAATTTTATCATATGTTTACTGAAGATAGTTATTTTCCACAAAAAGTCTTGTAATTATTTAGTGGAAGTGACCCTAGAGAGATGGTCACGCTAGGATTGAATTGTATTATATGTCTTGGTTGTATTACTTTTTGGTTATTATTTTTACTAACCAAGAAGCAGTGCCCATGCAAGAATCTACTATTCCTTTTGTTGTGCAATTTATAACCATGCAAGCAAATTCATTGGAGTTACTAGATCTAATCCTTTTGAATTTTTATTAAATATAAGATATATTAATTAAAATTGATTTTGAATTTGTATTAATTTAAAATATGAAATAAGTAATTGTTTTGGTTAATTTATGTATGAATTAAATAAATTTAAATTATTTGGTAACCTTCAGGTATGGCTGAGATTGTGCTAATTGGGGTTCGTCACGACGGATCATAGATTACATTATCAAACGGTTCTGAGCAACACCGTGGTAGAAGGGTTCGACTTTTAGCCGTTCCAAAAAACGTCAAGTTCCAACTGTTATTGCACATGATATACGAATGCATTGAAATAGATTAAGCAAAATTCACAATCCATATGAAAGCAAGTTTTACAAACAGTGAAATCGGATTTGTTATATATATGGATATTGTAAATGATTCTGATGTAGCTGGTTTTATGAGCACTATTGTGATTACATAGTCCAGACAAGTTAGTCCATTGTGCGTCACTACAAAGAGGATAGTTGCTGATGTTCATAGGGTGTCTTATAGTCCTCCTTTGCAGGCTGACGATCCGGGTGTGCCTGTACAACCATTTGTTTCTTCTTGGGGAAGCAATCAATGCAACCGGAATTTCCATTAGTCACCGACTTATGTGAATGCAATAGAGCCTTCACCGATACCTCATGAATATCCTACATTCCACGAAGGATATTCTCCTTGTTGGTACAATGAAGACCATGTTTAGGAATATTTTGATACTCAGCTGTGTATGGAGGGCGAAGGCCCTGACATTTCACTTAATACAACGGGGACCCCCGGTTGGTATTATTATGTCGAGAACACGAAGGCATTGGCAAACTTGGGGTATGAACCTAGTCAGACATTCAGATCAATGGGGTGTCAACCAAATATGCTGGGTCCGTCTACTTCTAACATTTTGCCGCCAATTCCACCTTTCAATTCTCAATTGATAGATGCAAGGCCCAGTTTTGCTTCCGATGCCATTAGTGTTGGCTAGATTTTCAATTCAAAGAAAGAGTTATGAGATACATTAACAATTATGGCATTGAAGAACCATTTTCAGTTTAAGGTTGCCAAGTTGACATCAGATCGATTTGAGGCGAAATGTGTTGTTGATGGATGTAAATAGCGCATTTGAGTAACTAGTACAGATAAAAATGGTGAATATTGGTCTATTAAACGAATTGAAACATGTCATACTTGCCGAAGCGACCAGCTACAACCAGACCACCATCAAGCAAGCAGTCGATTTATCGGTGAATATGTTATGGATAAGTTTCAAGATTTCAGTAGGATTTATACTCCAATAAACATCTGAGATGACGTACATCGAAAGTTTAAAGTGGTTGTATCCTACCGCAAGGCGTGGCTAGCCAAAGAAGAAGCACATGCATTGGCGTGCGGGGATCCGTCTGAGTCATTTCAGTTACTCCCACATTTTTGTCATGTTTCAGAATAGAGAAACCCTTGGTCAATAACACACATACAAACCGACGATGACGACCATTTCATGTATTTTTTCATGGCGCTTGCCCCTTCTGTGCGTGGTTTTATTTCATCAATTCGTCCAGTGATTACCATTGACGGCACTTTCTTAAAGGGTACATACTGAGGGATCATATTTATAGCTGTGACACTTGATGGAAACGACCAAATTTATCTTATTGCATTTGGAGTGAGGGACTCTAAAAATAATGCATCGTGGGAGTGGTTCTTAACAAAACTACGAGATACACTTGGATCAATAGCCGATTTGGTGTTTGTGTCGGATCGGCATGATAGCATCCTTAAGGCTGTACGGACAGTATTTTCCGAGGCATACCACGGTTTCTGTTCCAACCATATTGAAGGAAACTTCAAATCAAAGTACAAGTTCAAAAATTGTAAGAAAGATATTTTCCTTATGGGATATTATGTTGCTGCGAAAGCTTATCTGTTCAGCGACTTCGAAAAACATATGGACAAATTGAGATCGATACACCCTGATGTTGCCGCCTACTTACAAAACGATGTTGGGTTTCATCGGTGGGCTAGGTCTCATTTTTCAGCACGACGGTATGACATAATGACTACCAACATTGCAAAAAGTATGAATGCATTGTTGAAGGATGCGTGTACTCTTCCAATTGTGGCCTTAGCGGATTGGATATGGTTTGTGTTGTAGCGTTGGTTTTTTGAGCAGAGAGAAAAAGTTGCAAAATCTAATGATGACACCCTTACTGAAGCAGTAGACAATAAGATTAGAGTCGAGGATTGTGCATCTTGTACACTTTCAATATTTCCTGTTTCTTACTACGAGTTTGAATTCAAAGGCAGAGGAGAACATATTGTGGTCGATCTGAGCACAAAGACATGTCAATGTAGACGCTTCAACTTGCAACAATTGCCTTGTGCCCACGCACTAGCTGTTATTTGACATATTAGGGGTTAGTACAGTGACTTCTACTTAATGTATTATAAGAACGACACACTATTGTCAGCATATGCAAAGGAGATTCATCCAGTGAGAGACCAGATATTTTGGGATGTTTCGCTCGACATCCAATCCATTGTTGTCAAACCACTGATTGGACGCATACTAATAGGTCGACCAAAAAATCAATGCATTCCATCGGCAGGAAAGGATATGATCATTCGAATATGTTCTGGCTGCAAGCAATGCGGACATAATAGTGCTACATGCAGAAATCCGTTGTATGAAGATCGGACCTAGTGATTATGTATTGTATTTTTTTTCATTTCTCCATTTGTCAAACAGAGTGATTATTTACTATGATTCAATGTATCGAAATTGAAATTAATAACTAAATGATAAAATATTCAACTTTATATTTTGTTATATTTTACTTATAGCATTTACAACATGTTCTAATTTACTTAATGCTCAGAATTAATTCACAATGTGAAATAAAAAACTTAAAATAAATATACACTAAATTTATCGATTTAAATTGGGATAAATAATTATGATATGTCAATGTATGCATTCCTCAAATAATTTGAGCACCATCTTTATCTTAAAAAATTGACCATGATTAAAATTAAAATCCCATCGTCAACCTAACATAACGTACTTTATAAACTTATATATAAAAATACCACAGTCGCCACTCTCCTGTCACGCGTAAAATAGCTGGGCCTACATATGATAATAGGCCCCTGAGTCAATAATAGTTACGATTTACATCCTACTGTCAACACATTACAAAATGACAACATCATACATACGTATAAATATGTCGATGCCACGGTCCAGCGCTGTGACAGTATATGAGGACACGCTTGCTGTCAGTGTGCGACCAAATACAGATACTCGTCAATGTACTGCAAAAAAAATAAGTTTATAGTTACATAATAAAAATAACATTATAATACAACAACGCACAAGCTATTCACTTACAATATCTTCTAGATGGGCATCCGGTTTCGAAATACCACGAAGCCGCTACTGTGTCAACGTCATCGAACGAGTCTCTATACATACCTTTGGATCTTTCAACCACTGTAAATACTCAGCATTTAAATCATTAGGATATGGTGCCAAATGATTGATATTTAGGTTCGACAGATATTAGGGTAGTGGTCTAATGGAAGGGGCTACACGACTTTTCTTATTAGGATCAGTGTACAAACTCTTGCCATATGGACCCTTCTTTAATGTCCGGCCAAATCGACTCTCTTTCCGGATAGGTGGTACTCTGTGCGTTACATCAATCTGTGCGTCACCTAAATCATGATGTGCATCCTCTGGCTACAACATAATAAAAATTACAACCAAATAAAATAAAACACTTGTTTTGTACATGAACTAATAACGTTGTTGCTTGCAACTTAATCAAAAACAAGATGATTACCTGAATACGCTCGCCAGTGGGTGATAACTAGGTCTGTGAGGGCTCTCATTGCTGGCTGGCCAACTGCAAAACTGAACCAAGATCACCAATCATGGCATTAACTCGACTAAAGTTGTCCCTGTAGTCCTATCTAAAAGCCTGGAAATCGGTTGTCAATGCATCAAATCAACCGAAGTGCTCCCTGCAGTCCTGCTTGAGTGCTTGAAAATTGGTAGTTACGGCCTCCAATCGATCGAAGTTAGCGCTGCAGTCCAGCCTAAAGGACTGAAAATCGTTAGTCATGCCATCAACTCGGTGGAAGTTGTCCCTGAAGTCCTGGAAATCGGTCGACAATACATCAACTCGACTGAAGTTCTCCCTGTAATCTTGCCTGAAGGCTTGGAAATCGGTGGGCAATGTATCAACTCGACCGAAGTTCTCCTTGAAATCCTGCCTGAAGGCCTGAAAATCGATGGACAATGCATCAACTCGACCGAAGTTCTCCCTACAATCCTGCCTGAAGGTTTGGAAATCAGTCGACATCACATCAACTCGACCGAAGTGGTCGTTCAATGCATGCATATCTGTACCCAACCCGTCAAAGAGATCCATAACAATCCTTTTAAAATGATCATCAAAAGATGATCTATACGGAACAGAAGGATGAAAATGTTGGGACGAGGACTGTGAAAAATTTGCCGCTGATGTAGGTGACAAATGAGATGAAGGCACTGCAATATAATGCCTGATAGTGCAGAAGAATCTGGCTGGCCCGGTGCGGGTGAATATTACGCCAATGATGCAGTTGCAAAATGCGGTGATGGCACAGGAGAATAATTAGATGTCCAGACCTGTAAAATAAGGTAATGGTGCTGCAGGATGATGCAATGATAGTGCGGGCGAATATTGCGGCTGTGGTGGCAAAACAGTAATCAGTCCAGCGGCTGTATAAAACGGATACGACATTGGTGGTGTAGCTTGCAAAAACATGTTATTTTGCATTTCAAACAATAACGCAATTTAGTAAGTTGTAATCATCGGATTCAGGCATTTCAAATAACAAACCTGGGCAGCGGATGCCCTGAAATCCGTGGACTCATCTACGTGACGTGAAGTTTGACCTTTGGGCTTGGAAGCTACTGTCCTAGCAAATAAATTACCTTCATATTGGCCTTGTAGCTCTAAAGTCTACAACACCTCTGTGATACATGGATTAGTCAGCTCTGTTGGCTCCGACTCAAGCATAAGGATTACTAGGAGATCCTAAAAACACGCATAAAAAATTATGATGTATGTGTGTCGTTTAAATTATTTATAATGATAATGATAAATTGTACTTACTGACTTTAAAAATAAATGTTTACATATAGTCTGCAGATGAATATTGGCCTTCCCCACCTTCCAACGCTGGAGCCGTAGGATGTCATTACTTACTTTCAATGCTAAATACCTATTCAAGCTTGGCACAGACTCATATATCCAAACCTAAATTGTTATAGTATTAAAAACAACATGTAATGACAATTTATAAATTGTAAATATACATGATAAACACCTGAAATGCAATAGGCATCCCAGCAATGTTATACTTCCCTATAAAACTTTGACCAGCCTCGTGTAGCCGTGGTGTATCCTTCTGGTACCTGGAGTATTGACTTGCGATGGTATGACGCAATGATAATATTGTGTATTCAAATACAACAGATCCCCATGGATATTGATTAAACTGTGCAAGGTCCTCTGTCATACGCAACAACTATAAATCAACATGAGCTCTTCCCCCCGACCAAGTAAGAATCTCTTCACTATATAAAAAAACGATAAGCGTACTATCGGATATCGTAGTAAAATCAAGTTCGGTATACACAGTCTCAATATCATCCAAAGTGATAGGCCCGTCATTGCCGCCAAAATACTTATCTATCAATTTGTGCTCTTAGGAAGATTAACAATGGGATAATGTTCACAACGCAGGCCAGTAATTAACCCGAACTCCTTACGTGAAAAACGAATAACCTTGCCTTCAATCTGAAACCACATCTCATTGTTGCTGTCATCCATATGAACTTCGTGCAACATCAAATGATGTATGAGAATAGAAGAATGATGTAAACCCTCGAGGGACAATAAGTGCCCAAAACAGGACTGTATAAATAAATCAACTTGCACCTCTGTTAGCTTCTCCCTTATATGCTCAATCACCCTTAATCAAGATAAACAAGTCACCTCAACATGAAAGTGATCTGATGTTGGAATCTTCATCTATAATTGTTCCGCCATTTATACCTGAATAAATTGTAGCAACAAGGAATTATTCATATTATTATAAATTACATACAACATATTTTTATTAAGTAATTTTTTAAAAAATAATAATCATCTATTTTTTTATACATAAATTAATATTTTTTCCTACTATTACTTACATATAAGTAATTTAAAAAAAAATAATAAACATCTATTTTTTTAATACATAAATTAATTTTTTCCTACTATTACAAATTACATACAATTTATTTCTATTAACAAAATTTTTAAACAATAATAAACATCTATTTTTTTATACATAAATTAATTTTTTTTCCTACTATTACAAATTACATACAAC
>JAXCLQ010043737.1:0-15855 GCA_035584115.1 Cedrela odorata | reverse complement strand
ATATATATATATATATTTAATTCTAAGTTTATTATTATTTTTTAATTGTAAGTTGACTAATTGTGATTATAATTTTAAGGTACCTTGTATTAATATTTTTACTTATATTATAGCCATTCTATAGAGAAAACACACATAAATAAAATTAAAAATTTGAGCAGTTTAAGGATATATGTGATATTACAGTCTTTTAGTTAATTTTACAAGTAAAGGTAAAAAAAAAAAAAAAAAAAAAATTAATAAACACTAACTTTTAATGAAATTTATTTATTTATTTTTATTAATATTTAAAATCTAATGCTTTAATTCTATAAAAACGGTAGCTTCAAAACTATAATAGATAAATTTCAAATACACAAAAATGCCTTTTCACGGACTAAAATATTCGAATTGTGACAAATTCAATTTATTAGTGAAAACAGAAAAGAAAAAGTCAATAGACATTATAACTCATTAACTTTGATTCTTTTAATGAAATTTCAAATTTATGAATTTCATTGGAACTTTTTTTTGAAAAATATAAAAATTAATTTAAAACATTCTAAAAAAAAGGTGAAATTATAATAAAAAAACTAAAGAAAATTATACACTGTAACACAACAGAATGAACAGCAATGTATTGTATCCTTATAAGATATGAATATGACTACGACCAATTCTTGAATCATCACATTTGAAGCAAGGAAACATTTTCTCACGCTCACCAAGACCGCTTGCTCTTGGATCTACCACAGTTCAATATTTATTTATTATTATATTGATTATTTTTATTCTAAAGCGGCCGAAGCTTAGATAGACCTTTTCTGTGGGGTCCAGCCTATTTTGACCAAAAGTCAAAACAACAAATATTCTTTTGAAATGGATAATAACAATTACATCCCTCCCTTTTTATTTTTTAAAATAGAACTATAAATTTCTAATTTATATTAAGGTAACAAAAATATCTTGAATTTTCATAATCAAAATATAAGAGTTTTTCTATTATATTTCAGCAATTTAGGTAGAAAATATATAAAAATAGACTATATTAATTATTTAAAAAAATTATGCCAACTATTAGGGGTGGACAAATTTAATTTGAATCAATTTAAAAATTTTTAATTTTAATCGGTTTGAGTCCAAGTCAAAAATATTAATTTAATTGTAAGTTTCAAATTTCTCATCTTATATTTTATATTGCAAGTTTTAAGATAAATTTCGGTTCAATTCATTGGTTTGAATTAAACTAAAATTAATTTTTTAAATAAATTTTATAGGTTGTAAATTCAAAATTCAAAATTATTTTATGAAATTTCATATTAATTACATTTAAATGAGATGTTATTTACTGATTAAAATAATAAATATAAAATTTAAAATAGTTAGATTTGTTTAATTTTTTTTGATTTAAACCAAATTCAAACTAAAAACAAAATAAAAACTTTTTGGTTTTATTTTATTTTTATATCGAAACCGAATCAATGATTTTTTTAAATCAATTTTGGATCAGTTCAAAATTACCCGTCCCTACCAATTGCCTCTTTGCTTATTGTGATTATTTTGTGGTAGTATATTTGAGCGGTTCAATTTTTTTCACAATTTATCCGTATATTTATTTCTTAATTAGGACTAAATTTATCTTACTTTGAACATAAAATTTTTTGTAGTACTTATAAAAATTATTTAAAAAATTATAAAAACTCGGACCTAAATGATAAATATATATTCTCTTTGGTACCTCAAAATCCAAGACACGACTTAAGCATACAAGTACAAATATACCTGCCAACTTCCATCCAAATTCGCTTTTCTTTTTGTCATTCCTCCCCAACGTTCAGTTCGCTCCTTTTTTCTTTCATTTTATAAACATACGGAAAGCATTTTCTTTTTCTAAAGCTTCCCTTCATGCTTTGCAACAACAACAAATTCTCATCATATTCACCCGTCTCTTTCTCTCTCTCACTACTCACTACACGCAGAGTTGCTCTCTGTGGAACTCTCATCAGTTGTGTTCCTCCAAACATGTTTTCTTCAATGGAGAGAAAATCAATTCACCATGCTATTACACTTGTTTTTGTGGTTTATCTTTCGGTTTCTGCAACCGAACAAGGGATTGTTCCATCTATCAAAACTGATGCAGCTGCTCTTCTTGGTTTCAAAAAGATGATTCAGAAAGACCCAAACGGAAATTTGTCGGATTGGAAGCTCAATAGAAATCCATGCACCTGGTATGGAGTTACATGCTCTTTAGGAAGAGTCACTCAACTTAATCTTACTGGGTGTAATCTTGTAGGAACTGTCTCTTTTGATCCTTTGGCTTCTCTAGATATGTTATCTGTTCTGATATTCTCTTCCAATTCATTTAACTTAAACTCAACTTCATTGCTTCAGCTTCCATTTGGACTGAAACAGCTTGAATTATCTTCTGCTGGACTTTTAGGTCTTGTCCCTGAGAATCTTTTCTCAAAATTTCCAAATCTAGTCTATGTAAATGCTTCTTATAACAATTTGACTGGGTTTTTGCCTAAAAATCTTTTATTCAATGCTGATAAACTTCAGATTCTTGACTTATCCGTTAATAAGATATCTGGATCAATTTCAGGTTTGAAAATTGAGAATTCTTGCAATTCCTTGTTGCACTTTGATCTGTCTCGTAACAATATAATGGATTCTCTTCCTGCCTCCCTTTCCAATTGCACAAATCTCAAAACTTTGAATTTATCATACAATTTGCTAACAGGGGAGATCCCGACAACTTTTGGTCAGCTGAATAGTTTACAGAGATTGGATCTCACTCACAATTATATCACTGGTTGGATCCCCTCTGAGTTGGGAAATGCTTGTGTTTCTCTTCTAGAACTTAAGCTTTCTCATAACAACCTCACTGGCCCTATTCCAGTCTCCTTGTCCTTGTGCTCCTGGCTGCAATTTCTCGATTTGTCTAATAACAATATATCAGGTCCCTTCCCAGATACCATCCTTGATAATCTTGGCTCATTAGAGTGCTTGTTTTTGAGCAATAACATGATCTCTGGATCATTTCCCGCTTCCATTTCATCTTGCAAAAGTCTGCGGTTTGTGGATTTCAGTTCCAATATGTTTTCAGGAATCATCCCACCCGACATATGTCCAGGAGCTTCCTTACTTGAGGAACTGAGATTACCAGATAATCTCATAACAGGAGAAATCCCAGTTCAACTTTCAGAATGTTCACAGCTAAAGACAATTGATTTTAGCTTGAACTATCTCAAAGGCACCATTCCACCAGAGCTTGGCAAGCTTGAGCATCTTGAGCAGTTTATAGCGTGGTTTAATGGTTTGGAAGGGAAAATGCCACCAGAACTGGGAAATTGCAAGAATCTAAAGGATCTTATTCTCAACAATAATCAAATTAGTGGTGAAATTCCAGTTGAATTATTCAATTGCAGTAATCTTGAATGGATATCTCTCACCAGCAATGAACTGACTGGTCAAATCCCGCAAGAATTTGGCCTATTGACAAGGCTAGCTGTTTTGCAGCTTGCTAATAATAGCTTAAGTGGTGAGATTCCTGGAGAGTTAGGAAGTTGCAGCACTTTAGTTTGGTTAGACTTGAACAGCAACAAACTCACGGGGGAAATCCCACCTCGACTTGGCCGTCAGCCCGGGGCAAAAGCATTGAGTGGAATTCTCGCCGGCAACACTTTGGTGTTTGTACGGAATGTTGGAAATTCGTGTAAAGGAGTTGGAGGCCTATTGGAATTTTCTGGAATCCGCCCGGAAAGACTGTTGCAGAAACCGACACTGAAGAGTTGTGATTTTGCGAGGATGTATTCTGGGGCAGTACTGAGCCTTTTTACTCAGTACGAAACTTTGGAGTATCTAGATCTTTCTTACAATCATCTTCGAGGAAAGATTCCAGACGAAATAGGGAAGATGATTGCTTTGCAAGTTCTTGACTTAGCTCATAACCAGTTATCTGGGGAGATTCCCTCTTCACTTGGTCAGCTCAGGAATTTAGGAGTATTTGATGCATCACATAACAGGTTGCAAGGGCAAATTCCTGAGTCTTTTTCAAATTTGTCTTTCCTGGTGCAGATTGATCTGTCAAACAATGAATTAACAGGGCCAATTCCACAAAGGGGACAGCTTAGTACACTTCCAGCAAGTCAATATGCAAATAATCCTGGACTTTGTGGGGTTCCACTGCCTGAATGCCGAAATGGAAACAATCAGCCAACTGTAAATCCAGGAACGGACGGAGACAAAAAGGGCCGTAGACTAGTAGCTGCAGCATGGGCTAATAACATTGTCATGGGGGTCCTCATTTCTATTGCTTCAATATGCATTTTGATTGTGTGGGCAATTGCAATGCGTGCAAGGCGTAAGGAAGCAGAGGAGGTCAAGATGCTTAACAGTTTGCAAGCATCCCATGCAGCTACAACATGGAAGATTGACAAGGAGAAAGAACCATTGAGCATCAATGTGGCAACATTCCAAAGGCAATTAAGAAAACTCAAATTCTCCCAACTCATTGATGCTACGAATGGCTTCTCTGCAGCAAGTCTTATTGGATATGGCGGGTTTGGAGAAGTTTTTAAGGCCACGTTGAAGGATGGGTCAAGTGTTGCAATTAAGAAACTCATTCGATTGAGCTGCCAAGGAGATCGAGAATTCATGGCCGAAATGGAAACTCTCGGAAAAATAAAGCATAGGAATCTTGTGCCTCTATTGGGTTATTGCAAAGTTGGCGAGGAAAGGCTCCTCGTATATGAATTCATGCAATTTGGAAGTCTTGAAGAGGTGCTCCACGGTAGAAAAAAGGCACGAGATCAGCAGATTCTAACATGGGAAGAAAGGAAAAAGATTGCGAGAGGTGCTGCCAAAGGACTATGTTTCCTGCATCACAATTGCATCCCACACATCATACATCGGGACATGAAGTCAAGCAATGTGCTACTAGACCATGAAATGGAAGCAAGGGTCTCTGATTTTGGAATGGCAAGACTCATAAGTGCACTAGACACTCATCTCAGTGTAAGCACACTAGCGGGTACGCCAGGTTATGTCCCGCCAGAGTATTACCAAAGCTTCAGGTGCACTGCAAAAGGAGACGTCTATTCCTTTGGGGTTGTCCTATTGGAATTAGTGACTGGAAAACGCCCAACTGATAAGGATGATTTTGGGGACACCAACTTGGTGGGGTGGGTGAAAATGAAGGTAAGAGAAGGGAAACAAATGGAAGTAATTGACCCAGAACTCCTTTTGGTTACTAAAGGAACTGACGAAGCTGAAGCTGAAGAAGTTAAAGAAATGGTGAGGTACTTGGAGATAACATTACAGTGTGTGGATGACTTCCCTTCCAAGCGACCAAATATGTTGCAGGTTGTGGCCATGTTAAGAGAGTTGATGCCCGGATCTGGCAATGGAACCGCTAACACTGGTTGAAAAAGGATCTTATTCAACATTTTAAATTGAAGTTAGTGTAAGAAAGACAAGTTTTTTAAGATTTGTTGTTCAAGAGTTTCGTTGTACCTACTTCGCAAGTTTTTGTTTCTATTTTTTACTTCTTTTGCTCTGGTTATTGCCGACTAACAATGAATATTTATCATTTTCCATATTGGCTTATAACTATGCAGAATGTGTGGAGTTGGTAAAATGTAGACGATGATATGAGAAACTATACGTAAATGGAATAGAGTGGTAAGTTTCTTCCAGGCATCTAAACAAGCTGGTGGTTTGTATATTTTGCTCTACTGAATGACGTCTTTGAAATTTTATGCAATAGATTTGTAATCTTAATAGTCTATGTCCGTATTTGGAGAAAGTTTACTACACATTAAAAAAAGAAAAATTATCGTTCATGTATTTAATTTTTTTATCTTTGTTTATACAGCAGCACTAAGTATTAAAAAGTATTAAATAAATACTAAATGTATTATATTATAACATATCACTTGAGTACTCTTCTATTATATTATAGTTAAAGAATACGTGTTAATTTGATTATAATACCCTTGAACATATGAATAAGTATAAAAATGTTTTTTTTATTTTTTTTACCTAAAAAAATATCTTTATAAATATCATATATTTTTACTTTCCAAAACTGTTTTTTTCTATTATTATTTTTTACTTCAAATTCTATTACAATAAATTACTTCAAAAATAAAAAAAAAACTCCGAACTCTATTACAACATTGTTGATACCTAATTTTTGCTTAATTTATTTTTTGAGGGAATAAATCAGATAAGATCCTTTTTATTTGATTTAGGATTGCCTCCACATTGAAATATTCCGTGCTGAACTCTAATTACCTTCTTGATGGTTTAATGCTCTTGGGAAACAAAGAAAAAGATCAGGGGTGCCAACCATCTGGTCAATAAAGTGTTTTCTTTTTGTGATATTGTTACTTAAATTCTGATTCTTTTTTACATAATAACAACTTAATTTTTTAGGGATTTTTTTCAAACCTTTATTTCCAATTTTTCTTCCTTTTATAGGTTACTGACTTTGTTATTTACTTTGTTATTCTGTCAAAAAAACTTTGTTATTTACTTTGCCCAGAATTCCATTGTTTGTTATCTTCCTTATTCTTCTTTTGATTGAGTTAGGATTCCAGTAACAAGAGTCTTATTAGGGATTCTGTTTCAGAGAGTCGTTGAACAACTAAAATTTTTCATAGTCATGACCATAGGACATTCATTTTTCCTAGGATTAAAGTTTCCTGTACTCAACAATTATGAGAAAACTTCCCGTTTTATAGATGACCAGAGGTCTTATGTGGGCCATCTTAATGACTTGGCTTGTGAAAAATATAATTAATCAACAAGAGTTCCCAGTTTTCAGTATCAGCAAATTTCTAGCCTGATACCAGAAACTTATTGAATTGTTGCCCTTTCTTTCAGTTATTGAGTACATCATCTGTAACCTTTTCCTCGGTTTTTCTATCAAAATTCTTGGAAAAATCTCTTATCCATCCTCTGTATTTTTACTCTGTTTCATGACTCAATTTATTCCTGCCATTGCTCCTCAGTTCTTTTGCCAACACTGTCACGTTACCCCAAGTGATGTTTTCAAAATTTGGAAGGGCGCGTAAGGCGGCGCCATTTAATGCCATTTTTGTTCTCCACATCCATGCAATGATGCCGTTTTAAATGTAGGTGTGATGTTTTGACTTAACTGATGCGCGACACACGGCGTCATCTGGGCTATTGGTCGCTTCAACTGTTTGGATTGGTTCTCCTGAGGCTGGTATAATAACAGAGTTTCTGTGTATAATAACAGAGTTTCTGTTTCCTTTTTACTTTCTACGTTCTTGTTCTGTTCCTCACAGAAATTTCTTCATCTTATTTGAGCAAATCCTCTACCTTCTTAAACCCTAACCACTCTTAATCGCTTTCTCTATGATTGTATTCTGCGGATTCTTCTGTCTTTTGTACCAGTTGCCACTTCCATAATCTATCCAGGTTGGTATACATATTTCTTTTTTATTGTACAACTTTCTAACTTCATTTCTTAGGTTTCGATTAATCACATTTTTTTTTTCCTTTAGTGCTTTACTAATTTTCTTGCGCTTTCTTGGATATTGTTGATGAATTTGTATGTTGTAAACTTTGAAGAATGCATTTCACTTCTTTTTGGGGCCTTTTTCTTACATTTGGGTTGTTTAAGACCTTTTAGGACTCTTTTCTTAAAATTTTCTGAAAATTTTGGTAACTATTGTGTTGATTTGGCTCTTAATGGCCGGTTCGTCCTTCCATATTGTTTAGTGAAGATGTATTATTAGTAAAGGAAAGAAGGATACGAGGGAGCCAATCTTCAAGGAAAAAATTTGAAAATAATTTCATTTAATTTTTTATTTATAATTTTAATTAATTATAATTCAATTTTATTAGACAATTCAATTTTAAATAATTTAAATATTTTTACATTTGTGATAATCTAAATTCTAAATATTAAATTATTAATTTTAAAATTCTAAACCTTAATTATAGTATTTTTTAATTTTAATTTTAAAATTTTTACTTTTATATTTACATAATAAATAATAATTTATAAAATTTTAAAAATAAAATATTAATTTCATCACTTATTATTTATTATATAAATTTAAAAAATTAATTATTATATAAAATAAAAAATAATAAAATAAAAAATTAAAATTAAAATTTAAAAATACAATAAAAAACAAAATTTATCTTTTAATGTTTGTTTGAATACTATAGCAACAAGTTTGGAGGACACAAGTGACTGTGACTCGTGATGATATTGATATTATAAATGGTTATTGTAGCTTTTTTTTATTAATGGTTATATAAATTTATAAGTGTTTTTTTAATTTTTAATTTTTTTATTTTTTAAAATTTATATAATAAATTAATTTTTTTATTTTTTAATTATAAATAATAAATAATAAATAATAAGTGATTAAATTAATTTTTTTATTTTTAATTCTGAGCACAATACTCATAGTTTTTGGTTATCAAATTATTTTTCATTTTCAGTGATGATAGTGTTAAGGATATCATAATTATAGATAATGTTTTTCGCAACAAAATTTGTGGTTTTTTTTTATTTTTTTATTATTATTATAGCTAAGAGCTTGGCTTCTATTCACTTCGTGAAATAATTTATAACTATAATTGTATATTTTATATGTCATTGATCTTGTGACATTGGTTCGATTAAATCTAATCCCTATTGTACGAATGGCCAGGGGCTAACAAGGCTAGTCAATCTTTTTGGGGATTGTTTTAGAATGTTAGAATTGAATTGACAATCTTTACAAGTTTTCACAAGGTTCATTGCATCCTTATGAATTGTTGGCCAGTAGTTTAATTTTTTTAGAATCTTGAATGACAATTATTTTAAGTTTAGGAGAATAATTCATCTCTTTTGTAAAAGGATCTTTTAATAATGCAATAGCGTGAAACTTTATATTTAAGCCTCATTGCTTTTGTTGTATCAGTTATAAGCTCTTTTTTTTCAATGTCTGCTCAGATTGGATCTATTAAGATTTTTTCTACTCTATCTCACATATTTTGTCATCTCATTGGTCATCCTTGTCAATGTTGGGGATAGGAATATATTCAATAAATATTATCTTTGGTATTCTGCCTATTTTTTATGATGCCAATTTGGCCAGTGAATTTGCTTTAATGTTCTTGGTCCTTGAAATTTGCTCAACCTTTGTGGTTTTGAAGTTAGCCATAAGCTCCTTTACTTTGTTAAGATAAGCTTTCATTTGCTCTTCTTGCACTTGAAATTGCCCATCGATATGGTTAGCCATTAGTTGAAAGTCACTCATTATGTGTGACATTCCTACTTTAAGTTTTAGGGCACACTTTAATCTTCCTAAAAAGGTTGAAAGTCACTCATTATGTGCGACATTCCTACTTTAAGTTCTAGGGCACACTTTAATCTTCCTAAAAAGGCCTCGTACACTACTTCGTTATTAGTCACTTTAAATCCAATTTGTAATGCGTAAGTGGTCTTATTTCCTTTTGGAAAGATGAATACAATTCCCACTTTGCCTCCTTAAATGTTGGACCTGCATCCATAAACAACCTCCATGTTAGATTTCCTCATTACTTAGATTCAGCAATGGATATGTTCAAAACTTTTAGAATTGAGTTTGGTTATTGATCTTTTTGCTATGAAATCAGCCAATGCCTGTGCTTTTATGGATGTTTTTTGTTAGTATTGAATGTCAAACTCGTTGAACTCTATAACCCGTTTTACTAAATGTCTTGAGAGATTAGGTCAGTCTAATATTTATCTCAGCAGTTGATTTGTCAGGACGATAATACAATAAGCTTGGAAATAATGTCTCAATTTCCTTGCTGCCACGACTAGCGCTAGGGAAAAATTTTCAGATGATGTGTACCTCGTTTTAGTGTTTACTAAAGCTTGCTCATGTAATATATCAAACTCTGATTTTTTATTATTCCTTAACTAATATTGAGCTCACAATTCATGAAAAGCACCTTCACAATCCTTGGTCCATTTCATCTCTTTATCCTTTTTCATAACTTGAAAGAATATGAAGCAATGATTGGTGGATTTTGAGACAAAACGGTTTAGCACTACAACTCTCCTTATTAAACTTTGAACATTTTTTTAGGGTTCTGCTACAACTTTAAAGTTATACACCCAAGTATAGGTTGTCTCAAGTAATAAAAGTTCGGGAGTTTAAATGTTTATCCACAAAATTAGTTATACAAGTTTATTACAAGTCCAATTGTCAAACTGTTGTAAGAATTATGATGATGAGTTGGTTCTTATAATGAACTTTCGATATTATTAAATAGTAGGGTATTGAGATTCACTTTGAAGAGATTTGTAAAAATAATTTTTTATTATTTATAATAATTCAATTAAGAATTAACTAAAGAGTAATCTTAATTGGAAGATGAAATATTTAAGCACATTAAAATATATTTTAAAGAAAAGGTAAGAAAATAAAATATTAATTTTTAAATTAATTTGTGAAAAGCTATGACTTACCTTACTCTTGAAATGTAGAAAATAACAAGCATTTAATGTAATATTTTTAACAATGAATCAAGCTCTCTAACAAACCAAAACACTTACTATTGAAATGTAGAAAATAACAAGTATTTAATGTACCATTTGTTAATGTAACATCCTAAAACCTGAGATGCTACTAATAGGTGATAAAACCATCCTATCACTTTAAGTCTTACACAACTTGTTTAAATACCAATGCGAAATATGCATGCACAACACATTTTATAAAACATACATAAGCAACTTAAGGGGCAATATGCCTCTAGTGATACTATATATAGTACAAGCTCTTACATCACAGTACATAATGTACTAAATATATAATAAATTGACCATATTTATAAATATATACTCAATGTCAAACTGGACACCATATGACATAATGAATCATACAATATTGTACATAACATGGATCCAATAACCTTGGTGACTGCAATGTGTACTATTCTCTCAGTTTGTGTCTCTCTGATGTTGAATTAACTTATTAGATATAATGTCTTGCAAAACTTGAGAGTAGGGGAAAGGGGTGAGTCTAAGGAGACTCAATGAATGAATGTTAAATAATAACAATAATACATAAGCGTTAGATAAACTAAAATAATTATATATATATGCATATATATATATATGATAAATACTCAACTCAATCATAAGCTGAATTTGAAATACTTGTAAGGTGAATCATCACACATACATTACTAGAAGCAATTTGGTGTTTAGGGGCGTTACATATCGCCATTCTCCAAACATATATATGAATTTTCTAGTGTCTTGGGGCATCATATATCACCGTCCACCTAGTTATTATCACTATTTTTAGGAATGTGACATTTGAGGTAAGAGAATTCAGGGTGTTACGTATCGCTGTCCCCTAGTTCCGAGTCTATAGCTACACATGTGCACATGGTCTTTTGAGATAACACAACTTAAGAATATGCAAGCCATATCAATAATCAATACTATAATCATGCTTAAATTTATGAAATACGTAGATCATGTCTATAAAATCAACAATCATTATCAATATCTCTTTCTCACATGTCATAACCCACATCACAATTCGTAATTTCATAATATTTTTACATATTATTGACCTCTTCAAAAATCATTTCAATAAACGTAATAATTATAGGATTTAATTAACTATGATCAAGTCAAGTTAAAGAATTTAATTTATTCTTTATCACATGTATTTCAACCTTAGGTTCAAGTAATAATTTTATAGTCACATTTTCACTTAACGAAATAAATCATTTATACACGATCAACGAATAATCTTAGTATCTATTCTTAAGTAATACAAACCAAATCACATCTTATAAGCTTACAATAACCTAACACCTTATCGACATATTCAAAACTAGTATTCAATAACAATAATAACGATCACAAATTTATAAAACAATGACCAAAAAAAGTTTTAAGAATTTAATTATCAACAAATGTATTTTAAACATTAATTCAAACAATTATTTGAGAAACAGTTATCCACTCACCGGTTAGAAATTGGCTAGTCCAACTCAATACGGGGTCGATGGTTGCTTCAGTTGATAATCTACAGTACATGACTTTCGTCAATATTTACATTTATAAATGATTAAATAAATAACTATATTATACATGTACATTCCACACCACCAAAATTAAGATGATTTAGATCACTATGTAGTTTGAATCAAAATTATCTAAGTCAAATATTCACATATTCATTTTTCAATTATTTTTGATAACACTTCACTAAACATGAGACAATTTTGCATTTTCGCTATGATCAATTTGCAATGAATTTTAAACTGAATTATTTTGATAGAATATTTTTCTATAAGTCTAGTTTCTATGGCTTTTTATGGATTATAATTTTGAATTCGAATACTTGAGTTATGAATAGATTTCTACACATTGCGCAGAGTGAGACATTGTGCAGGAACATAACATGGCAACTGTTGAGAAGGAGGTTGAGAAGATTTTGAATCATCGCACAATGGGGCAAAGTAAGAAGAACCGAAGAACTGATTATTTGGTTCAACGGAAAGGGGGAAGTGCTGCTGATACAAGTTGGGAACGCGACATCACTTTGTGGCAGTTCGAAAAAGAGGTTAATGACTACCTTACCGATCCAACGAGGACGTTGGACTCTTCAAGTGGGGGAGGTTTGTCAAGGAATTAGAGTTGTGGTACGCCACAACATGCTAGCAAGTTTGAGTTGTGTGGGTTCTTGTGTTTTAGCCAAATACTGTTAGTATAAGTTTTAGTTGGCTAAGTATCCTAGTGATGCACAAAATATGAGTTTGAGTAGGTATCAAACTCCGAAGTCCCTAGAAAGCCAGGGGTGTTGGCTTTGCATTATATAAAGAGTGCTTGGCAACATGTTGCCATGATCATTCATGAGTGAATGCTAGAGCAAGTTGTGTGAAACTCGTTCTAGAGAGAGAAAGTTCTAGAGAAAGAAAGTTCTAGAGAGAGAAAGTCTAGGATTTTCGAAAAGGTCTTCATGAGAGTGTTGTGAGTGGTCTTGTTTCATTTTTAAAGTGATTAATAAAAAGGTTGAGGGTGTGTGACCTTCGTAATTAACATATTACTTGTGTTATTGGGTTGCATTGCTTTGGTTGTGCTTGCTTGTGTGGCTTATGTAGAAAATTTGTGCAGAAAGTAGAGTGCTGATCAAGGGAGTCCTTCAGCATCGTGGGGTTGGCCGCATAGAAGAAAAGAGCCTCATGACAGTTGGTATTAGAGTCGTGTTAGGCTAAAAGCCGCGCTTACTTGCGATCAACAACACAATAGTGAGAGACACCATCAAAGACCGCTTAGATCGCGTAGAGAAGACTATTGGGGCGTTTGTATCCGATACACCATCGTTGGTTGACCAAATTAGTGCCGTAGCCTTAGAGATGCGAAATGTAGCCTTAGAGATAGCGGCATTGAGGGGCGAGATAAGGAATCTAAGAGGGCATTATGTAAATCTTAAAAAAGATTGCTGTAAGTGGATGAGCACCACGGGCGAAAAGTTGATTGCTGCGAATAACGCTTTGCGGGGGCAAGTGAGAGACCTTGATGCCGAAGTGGTGGTGATGAGGAGGGCTTTAGGCAACATGCCTCAACACGCCGAAGTGGCACCCTCGAAAGTGAAAGTACCTGAGCCAAAGAGTTTTGGTGGGGCGCGAAACGCAAAGGAGTTAGAGAACTTCTTGTAGGATATGGAGCAGTATTTCAAGGCAGCCCACATTCTAGAGTCAGAACATGTGGATATAACTTGCATGTACCTTACGGGTGATGTTAATTTATGGTAGCGCACAAAGCTGAATGAGGATGCTGAGGCCTAAGGCCACCCATCCAGACTTGGGAGGTGTTAAAGAAGGAATTGAAGGCTCAATTTCTACCAAGCAATGTCGTGTGGCTTGTTAGGGAAAAATTGAAGAGGCTGAAGCACATCGGAACCGTGCGTGATTATGTGAAGGAATTTAGCTCGTTGATGCTAGATATTCGCAATATGTCGGAGGACGACAAGCTCTTCAATTTCATATCGGGTTTGCAAAATTGGGCGCAAACCGAGCTGCGGCGGCAAGGTGTGAGAGACTTACCTGTGGCACTTGCAGCGGCTGATGGACTAATTGATTACAAGTTCGGGCCTCAAAATAAGCAAAAAAAAGCTTATGAGGGCAAAAAGAAGAATAATGCTGAGAACTCCAAGGGCAACGCCCAAAAAGAGAAGGGAGAATCTAGCCAAGCCAAGTCGCAAAGGCAATGGAAACTGGGGTGTTTTATATGTGGTGGCCCCCATAGGGCAAAAGAATGCCCAAACCAAGCCAAGTTGAACGCAACAACTGAACAAGAGGCACAAGATGAGGCAAGACAAATGTGTCTAAGTTGAACCCGTTGCAGCAAAGATGCAATGCGTTGCAGATTGATAAGTCGTATTGAGGACTTATGTATGTGATGGCATATGTCAATGGGAAGGAAGTTCGGGCTATGTTGGATACCGGTGCTACGAACAACTTCATCGCGGACCGTGAGGTAGAGCGGTTGGGATTGAAGGTTGAAGGTACATAATGCGCGGTGAGAGCTGTGAATTCTTCAAATATGGCCATGCGAGGCGTAGCCATAAGTATGTTAAAGATTGGTACATGGGAGGAGAAAGTGCGATTTTCTGTCCCTTTATTTGAAGGCTTTGAACTCATCATTAGCTTAGAGTTCTTTGTGGGTGCGATGGCATATGTGATGCCGCACATGAGAAGTCTTTTTATTACGGGCAAAACACCAGAACTTGTGAAGTGCGAGTTCTTGGAAAACGACACAAAGGGACCATCACTCCAAAGTGCCATACAATTCAACAAAAGTTTAAAGCAAAGGGAGATGTCTTACATAGCGGCGCTTGTGGAAATCAAGCCGGATCAGGTTGAGGAGGTGCCTGATGAGTATGGGGCTGTGCTAGATGACTTTGCTGATGTGAAGCCGCCAGAATTACCCAAAGAGTTATCCTTACGACGTGAGATGAATCATCACATTGAGTTGGAATCAGGGGTAAGACCACCTGCTCAAGCTCCTTATAGAATGGCGCTAATTGAGTTAGCAAAGTTGCGGAGGCAACTAGATGAGTTGGTGGATGCAGGGTACATCCAACTTTCAAAAGCACCATATGGGGTGCTGGTGCTGTTTCAAAAGAAGAAAGATGGCTCAATGCGGATGTGTGTAGACTATCGCGCACTCAACAAAGTCACGATCAAAAACAAGTATCCCGTGCCTAATATGGCGGATTTGTTTGATCAATTGGGAAGGGCGTCTTACTTCACGAAGTTAGACTTGCGATCAGGATATTGGCAAGTTAGGATTGCGGAAGAGGATGAATCTAAGATGGCGTGCGTGATAAGGTATGGCTCATACGAGTTTTTGGTGATGCCATTCGGCTTAACCAACGCTCCAGCAACCTTCTGCAACCTAATGAATGATGTGCTATACGAGTTTCTTGATCGATTTGTGGTGGTATATCTCGATGACATTGTGATATATAGCGAGACTTTCAAAGAACATCTCGAGTATCTAAGGCAAGTGTTAGCCAAGTTGAGGAAGCACAAACTTTATGTCAAGAAGGAGAAGTGTAAATTTTGTCGGCAAAAAGTGCTTTTCTTGGGGCATTAGGTGAGCCATGGAAAAATTCGCATGGATGAGAGAAAAATCGAGGTAATTCTCAATTGGCCTGCGCCAACAAAAGTTCCTGAACTAAGGTAATTTCTCGGACTTGCTAACTACTACAGAAAGCTCATTGAGGGCTACTCAAGAAGAGTGGGCGCACTCACGGACTTGCTGAAGAAGGAGAAACAGTGGGAATGGACAGAAACGTGCCAACAAGCATTCGATGAGATCAAAGG
>JAXCLQ010043726.1:0-21007 GCA_035584115.1 Cedrela odorata | reverse complement strand
TATTATACATTCTTTTCCTGGATGTATGGATTTGTAGGCTCTTGTGCACACTTGGCAATGGTGAACTCTTCATGGACTAAGTCTCATATTGAAAAGCAATGGAGAATACCAGACCGTATAAAGCGAGTCTATCCTCCTTGTGACACTTCAGGACTTCAGGTTTGTAGTTTTTTGTTTCTTAAATCTGAGAATCAATGAAATATGTCTATGTGTACCAAGTTCATTGTTCAGCAAATCAGCTGATGTTCATTTATTTCAATGCTACAACATGATATGTTTTAACTACTATTGCGGTTGTTCGGTTAAGTGATCAAATTATATATACATAGGTAATAATTGGTGGCAAATTTCAATATTTCTAATTTTCAGCACACTTTTATGTTAACATATCAAGGCAGACAGTTGTGGTTCCTTACTAACTGAAGTCTTAACAGGTGCTTCCCTTGGAAAAACCAACAGAATCACCAACCATAATATCTGTTGCTCAATTTCGTCCAGAGAAGGTGGGATATAAACTTACAAGCACAAGGTACTACAGTTATAGTGGCTCGTATTCGGGGCCTTAGTTATAGTAGTCCATGACAATTTGATTCTGTTGATCAGGCACATCCTCTTCAACTTGAGGCCTCTTCAGTTGCCTTAAAGAAATTAGACGCAGGCTTGCCTAGGCCTAAGCTCCAATTTGTGGGTAGTTGTCGAAATAAATCAGATGAAGAAAGACTGCTGAACTTAAAGGACAAAGCTATTGAACTGAAGGTGGACGGGGATGTTGAATTCCATAAGAATATGATGTACAGGTCTGTGCCAACCAATTTGTACTCTTCAAATGTTTACCGCCAAATTTCAAATTAGTCTTATGATGAACTCCTTGAATCGTATACGCAAATGTCGAAAACATAATATACTTTAAGCAAGTATTTGCACTCTTAAGCTTTGTGAAATTCTCACAACTTGCAGGGACTTGGTGAAACTCTTGGGTGGTTCTGTTGCAGGAATTCATTCCATGATAGACGAGCACTTTGGTATAAGTGTTGTAGAATACATGGCTGCAGGCGCCATCCCCATAGGTAGGCATTTTAAGTTAAACTAAATTACGTATGTAATCTAGTATTGTATAAGTGCTTTTTGTAAGCATTGTTTCTTCTGATAGAGTTTCACTTATCTTCAGCTCATAACTCTGCTGGTCCGAAAATGGATGTTGTTTTAGAAGAAGATGGGCAGCAAACAGGATTTCTTCCCCAAAACATGGAAGAATACGCAGATGCCATCCTGAAAGTTATAACGATGCCAGAATCTGAGAGACTCAAGATGGCTGCAGCTGCCCGGCGACGAGCAGGCAGATTCTCCGAACAAAGATTTTATGTAGATTTTAAAGCTGCAATAAGACCACTTCTATGCCATGCTACTAAATGAGAATACTGCAACAAAATATAGAACACCTGTAACTGAAAAAGCTTGATGAAATAGGTTCACAAATCCAAATTTTGTTCACAAATTAACAGTGGTTTCAGCTCAAATTAGTTTTTTCAATATATTTTTAATCTTATGTCAAGGAGTTCCCTACTTTGGAAATGAATTCCTTATTATGCAATTTTCATTTTAAAATTCTTATATTTTTATAGTTTCATCACGTCATATCATATGTTGCTTTATATTTAATTTGTATACGAAGGAATTATTTAATTATTTAATAAAATTCTATTAATTATCAAAATATGAAAAATGAAAATTATCTATGATAATTTTCAAAATAATTTTATTTTTATTGAAAATTCTATTTGTAAAGAGGTGTCTACTAATTCTTCAAACGAAATGAATACGTCTATGACTAGATTATATATAATCAAATTTATTAAGAAATATTAATTGCAAATAGAAAATGGCCACGTGGCATGGAAGCATCTGACAAGGCTCATCCCCTCGACTCCTTGCCACAAACTTTTCTCTTCTCTGTATCTGCCTCTCTCTGTTCTCTTATATGGTTGGACCTTAAACCAACCTGAACATGACCGTATCTCTAAATTCCGTCGTTGGCTTCAACCCAACGGTAAAATTCATGATCCTTCTTTCTCTTCTTTATTTATTTTTATTTATTTATTTGTGTTTTCATTTCATTTTCCCTCATTAGTTTCAGAATGTTAACGACACCTTATTCTTCTTCTTTTATTTTTATTTTTCCTTGATTTTTCTGTTTACTGTTTGACCAAGTTCTTCTTTGTTTAGTCTCTCGTGAACTAATACAGTAAATGGGATTTCGAGGAGCTGAAACAACATAGAACTCGTTTGAACAAATGAATAGTTTAGTATGAGTAGTGAATAAAAGGAAAAATCTTCAAGATATCAAGCTATAGGTACTAGTTAAATGAGGATTTTCTTGTAGTAGGCTGAGTTTTATGAACTATTAATCACTGTTTTAATATACAATATTAGCTCGTACAGGGTCTTTTGGGTTGTGTAATCTTGTTAAGTTATAGAGCGATGGCTTCTTTTTCCGGGCAAAGTATGAATTCCATAGCGTTGGAAATTTTGACTTCTTTCTGCTAGATGGAAGTTCAAATTTTCTACTGCTGTTGTGAAAATGGGATAATTGAATTTTCTAGTATGTTTAGGTTACTACCCTTAAGAAGTGTCCATTTTTGAACAATTGGCTCAGATGATGAACTTGAGTATTCTGTTGCGTGCTTACATTCGAGAGTGAGCTCTTTTCTCATGAGGAGAATGTTCAGATAGAGAGTTTTTGAGAGAAACTTTTAATGTGATTGTTTGAACCATTTTTTTTAATTGTCTTTTGTAATTATATATTTTGCTTACAATTATGTTAATCTCATGTTTTCCTTCAACATGGTGAAATTATGTGTCTTTACTCTATGAAATTTATGCTTATAGTATATGGTTTTTGTTACTGCGTTTTGCGTATACCTTCTAATACTTGCTTTCAGGTCAAGCCATGTAGTTATTCTCGAAGGGAAATCTATAAGCCCTCCAAAACTTTATCTTTTTGTATTAATAACTGAATGCAAACTGGGAAAGTAGCACGGTTGGCTATAACTCCAGATATTTTGAGGAGTAATTAGACATATTTCTAGCTAAAAAACCACATTTTAACCAAAAAAAAATTCGTAAAACACAAGAAGTGACAAAAAAATGATCTGACGAGAAATCATGAAATGTGATGAGAAAGTGATGTCATTAAAATATTTTTCAAACTTATTGATATGCAAGATCACTGCTAGATAGTGGTAATTGGTAAAGATGCATCAATTTGAAACAGTAACACTGATTACAGCATCAGGGAATATTTTGTGTTTCTTATTGATCTTATATGGTCCTGCAATATGTTTTAAACCATGATAATGATACAAGGGTCCAAAAACTAATTTGAATGTACTTTTAATTCTCTTGGAATTAAAGCGATGTGTATGATTTATTTTGTCTTTTGATAAGAATGTATTCTTTTTATTGTCATTAAGAAGCAATTTGCCCATTGTCTATCCTAAAAACTAAAAAGAAATTGTGTTTATAATATTTCTTTTTTAATTGTGTTCTAGACATATCTTATTGACTGTTATTCCTCTTGATTGTTTACAATAGTATTTTCCATTAAAAGTTGCTTGCCAATTACCAGCATGTTTCAAGATCTTCCATCACTGCAGCACCAATGGCCATGCAATTTGCATCCCCCTTGAACATAATTGGTTCAAGGAGACAAATAAATAAAAGAAGATGGGGCTTGCGTCTTTCAGTTGCAGATAGCAACCGCCTTGTCACGGACACCAGTAATGAGGGTTCTGGAGATTCTGAAAGTTCATTTTCTAGTAATCAAGTTTTGGCTGTGAATACCTCGTCTTTGGATAGTGCAAAGGGTAATAGCCAGCTCCAAACTAGTGCTGAAGGCTCAGGGCCTCAAAACTCTGAGGCTACTAATGGTTCAGTCGTTTCTTCGGATCAAAATCAGAATACATCATCTTCCCCTAAGCAGCAATCTACACCGAAAAGATCACCGCTAACGGCCAGGGAGAGATTAAGGGCGGCCCGGGTTCTTAGCCGTTACACTGAAACAAAGGCTTCTAAATCAGAAATGGGCAGTAAAGTACTGGATGCATTGAAGGAAAGTGATCGGGGAAAGAAGAAGAAAAGATCTGGCCTTCCTGAAGCCCCTACCAACTTGTTTGATGACAGCAAGAGAGGGTTGCCAAAACCGGGCCTGACGTTTCAGTTTCCAGGGGGTGTTGATCTCTTTGTTATTGCCTTTTCCTTTGTTTTCATTAGCACAGTGATGTTAGCAACAACTTACCTGGTCTGGAAAGTTGGTGCCATCCATTTCAATGAGTACTAAGATGCAGGTTAGTGGGATTCTGCATTTTTGGAAGATCACAAACCAATTTGAGTTTCAGGTACTTTAGATGGTCATTTTTTACATGAGTGGAGTTTTGAATCTCTTTTAGACAAGATATATATGCGGTGTACAAAGATTTGCTTGCCTAATGTTTTTATATCAATCTTCAGCTTTTATCTTTGATTGCTGTATGTTTGTAGCACTGAGAAATTTTCCCCAGGATTCCTTTAGCATTGCTGCTACTGAATCTCCTAGCACAATTCTAGAAACATGTCAATAATCAATATATCTGAGCAGGACGGTGGTTCATACAAGCATCTGTTTCCTCTGCTATGAGATTCAACTCGCCTCGTGGCTTTATTCACGTCTGTTTCTCAGCTGTAAAGAGTTTTCCTTGAATAACAATCCTCATTTTCTTTTTTACCGCCTTACGATCAAATGCCGCATCAGTAATAATGGAGGACTGTTGCAGAACTGCATGTCTCTATGATGAAGTTTCATGCTTTTCAACTCTTCTTCTTGATCTTTGAATATTCTCCGTGTGTTTTACTACAATCTCACATGTTTTCCTTATCCTTTTGGTTTTATCCTCAGCCATAATCTTTGATAGATATGTCAAGTACGATATAGGCTGCCAAGTTGAGCCACTAATTAAAGAGATTCCCTGTTGAATTAAGATCTAAACAGTTTAGGTAATCTTTGACAAATCTTTTGATAAGTTTATGCTTTTATCTTGTGTGGTTAAAATTTATTTTTGTTATATGGTCTTATTCAAGTAAAAATTATAATTAAGAGTGAATTATAATCCTTAACTATAGTACAAAATATTGATACAGGGATGATATTTTTGTAAATTAAAACATAAAATATGCAATTGATTCATGTAGAACTTGTAACTTTTATTGTTAAAATTTGAACTTATTGCTTTACAAATTTTATATTTCAGATTTCAAATTTGATGGTTTGTTAATTAAAGGTGTTGAGACAAAACGTGTTTGAATAGATTTTGCAATATGCAACTAGATCTGGCACATGCTGATTGTGGGCGATTGCCGACCATTGAGATTTTTCTAATCTTTAGAAGCAAATGGGGGACAAAAGAGGATGAAAAAGGTTTATGGATACCACAAGATTCTTGAAGAAGATAGAACTTAAAACTTGCTGAATGAGTGAGTGAGTGGCTGATAAGAAGTCGTATCAATCTTTAAAGTTTCTTTATGGTGATCAACAATTTTAGAGTGTGAGCAGGGCCCTACTTTCAGAATCCAACTTATTTTTGTAATTGAAGCTTTCTTGTTTGCTCCTGCTGTAGCTGCGTAGGACATCAAACAAACTAAGATTTATCTTAAAGCCCAGGGAGAAACCTCCAAAACTTTGAGATAATTTCATTTGCATCAACAAATCAATTTGGATATCAAAAGATATGAGAATGAATATGGAGCGACATATGCAAGAGAGCAAGAGTCAACAAATGAGATCAAATTGTTTTGAACCCCTCATGACATTGCCAATGATTGAGAGAATTCTAAAAGGCTTCATCTTAACTGTAATAAACCCAAAATTAATGGACCTTAGTGAAATATCCCTTACTTGCAACTGTTATTTTGCGAGATATCTAAACGAATTGAGTCTGAGTATGAGTTTGACAGCCGGACGGAGCCAAGACCCATTTTCTTTTGACCAATTAAAAGCAATTCTACATCACACCAATCAAAATCAAGATATGATCATCACACATTATTAGTGCATAAACAGTAGCCCCCAGCCCGAAGCCTCATAAAAAAGCTCAGCCGTTTGCAGTTAGATTTCAGTACAAAATTTGTCTTCTGGCTATGGAAAACTGTTTTCAGCATTCCGGTTTGCCTGATAGCATGAATTATTGGGATAACTTCAACTTTTCTCTGCGCAATGAATCATCTTTTCCAGTCATCTGGCAGCCAACACCTCAAGTTAATTCAGCTTCTTCTTCTTCAGTTCATCAGTTTCATGAATTTCCTTCATGGTCAATTCCAGTTTCTCAAGGAGTTGCAGAAGATAAAGCTACTGCTGTTTCGAAAAGCCATAGTCAAGCTGAGAAGAGACGCAGAGACAGAATTAATGCACAGCTTACAACTTTGAGGAAGCTAATTCCCAAATCTGAGAAGGTAATATCTCTTTCTTGATTAGTTGATTTAGCTTAACGCTCAAATTTAAGGCTGTTTGTTTTTTTGGGGTAACAAAAGGTTGTGGCTATTTGGTTTGTTTTCAAAAACAGGTTTTTTTTTTTTTTTTTTGGGGGTGGGGGATTTGAAGAACAAAAAAAAAACTGATAGGGAAACACTGTTTATCTGATAAATATGCTGCAGATGGACAAGGCAGCTCTGCTAGGAAGTGCGATAGAGTATGTGAAAGATCTGAAGCTAAAAGCAATGGAAGTAAGCACAACGTTTACAATTCCAACAGAAGTTGATGAAGTTATTGTTGATTGTGATCAAGCTCAAGCTCAAGCTGCAGCAAGTGCAACAAGTGCTAACAAAAGCAAGGGCAACATATTGATCAAGGCTTCTATTTGCTGCGAAGATCAGCCGGAATTGTACAAGGAAATCATCAGAGTCCTCAAGAACCTAGGGTTAACTACTGTTAAAGCTGATATTTCTAGTGTTGGTGGAAGAATCAAAAGCATTTTGGTTCTTTGCAACAAAGAAAGTGATCATCAAGAAAGTGTTTCCTTGAGCAGAAGTTTGAAACAATCACTCCATTTAGTTCTAAGTAGAATGCCATCATCATTTACAGCATCAAACTATCGCATCAGAAGCAAGAGGCAGAGATTGTTCTTCCCTTGTCAATAATTTCTCAAAATAATTTAAACAAATAATATATTTTTAGATATTATTTTGTTATACTATTTATGCCCTTCTTTTCTTCTTTCTCGAATGAACTTTTACCTTGAGATATCACACGTGCTTTGTCATAACTAGTCACTGACTGAGAATGTGAGCGGTGTAAATAAATATATAATTATTAGTAACAGAAAGAAATGAACATGTATGCTTTCTTTTTAAGACTCTGCATGAAATAGGAGAATTCTTTCTGCATATTCGCTATAATCTCTATGTAATGGACAAAATTATAAGCATTAGATGAGTGAAATGCAAATTTAAGTATCGTGTGGTTGTTCAGCTGCGCCATGTTTATATAACGAAGTGGTTTTCATTGTGTGACACCACTAGTACAATTTTTTATTCCTGAAAAGCAATTTTACTTTTCCTCTTTGATATCATGATATGCTAAAGTGAACATCTGAGACTGAATGATGATGATTCATTCCATTATTGATGTTTCATACATCTTCCATTCCACCTCTTCCTCAACCAATATCAGCCTACAAATTTCTGCCCATCGTGTGATCTAATGAATGTCATTGATTGAATTAGCATTTAAAATTTTGTTATTGTAAATAAAAAAGTCTGAATCAAATTCAACTCATCAAAATTTGAAGTAAAAAAATTATTTATGAACATTTTAAAAGCACTTTATTAAAGGAAAGTTTCAGGTTAATTTCAATGATTTTTCATCAAATGAATAATAATAATAAATTATAAAGCAAACGTAACTATTACATTTAATGGATAGGGCCATGGCACGATGAGCTCTAAGTCTCCAAGATTTAATGAGGACCATAATAGGTTTTTCTCTTTCAATTGCTGGCCAATAACAAAATATGAAACTCATTGGGTTATAGGGTTAGGGTATTCAATGGAGAAACTCTAATCACCATTATGAGATATTCTTATAAAGAAGCACTTCTTACTAAAAAGCACTTTCAACTACACCTTAAATCTTTTCGTTTTCACTTTTCACTAAGCTATTAAAGACAACTTAACTAACTGTTAAGTGGGATGAGTTTTGGTTTGGCTCTATATATAATATGGCAGTAACGGCTCTATCACAAACGTACTCAGTCACCCACTCATATTTCCCATAATTAACTGCAACAAATGCCGTTACGATCCGTCAACTCTCTATCCCTCCTCCATCACCTAACCCCCGTATTCTCCGAATACAGTTGTTTGACACTTCTTTCAGTTAACCGATGCCCGTTACTACTTACGTCACCGTTCTAATTTTTTATTTTCATTTTTCAAAGCCTATACGATAAGATGAGAAACCTAACTACCACATTTTCGCATTTGTCAAATCCAAGCCGTTCGTTTAACGAAAGTAAAATTCCGTTATTTCCAACAGTTAATATTTTTTTTTTATAAAAAAAAATGCAAGTTTTAAATAAATAAATTCGAAAATGAAACAGAAACAAACGCGCATATAACTTGCAAAATCGTTATTTCAACGTAGCGGTTTTACGGTTCACACCAACGACCCTTTTGAAAACTGTTAAACCCTTTCTTCTTATAATAAGCTGAACCTCCCCACGATTGAGAAACAGATATGCATTTGGTTTTTCTGATCGATTTCCTTTTGATTTTTCATGGTGACAATGCAGATCACGATGAGCAGCAGTTCATCTTCTATGAATAAGAGTAACAACAACGATCGCATCAAAGGTTCGTGGAGTCCGCAAGAAGATGCTACTCTGATCAAACTTGTCGAGCAACACGGCCCGAGAAATTGGTCAATGATTAGCGCAGGGATACCTGGTAGATCGGGAAAGTCCTGTAGGTTACGGTGGTGCAACCAGCTGAGCCCGACGGTGCAGCACCGTCCGTTTACGCCGGCGGAGGACTCGATCATTATTCAAGTTCATGCTGTTCATGGCAATAAGTGGGCTACGATCGCACGTTCGTTACCCGGTCGTACGGATAATGCTATAAAGAACCATTGGAACTCAACTTTACGTCGAAAGAGGGTGAGTGAGTTGTCGTCCGAGTCGAATTCGGCCGTGAAGGGCCCAGGTTCGGAGGATTCTGCTGAGTCGGATTCTGACTCGGGGGTAAAGAGACAATGCTTACGTGATTCACAGGAGCACGATAGTTATGATGCAGACGCAGCTTTTGCGGGGCCCGAGACTTTGTTGACGTTATCGCCACCGGGAGAGAGCGTGGTTTTGGGGGTTGGCGGTGAGAAAGTGGAGGAGGCTACGGCGACGAAGAACAAGGGAGGTGATCGAGAAGGGAAGATTACGAGGGAAAGAGGGGACAGATTTACGGTGGAGATGGAAGAGTCATGTTTGTTGACGATCGTCCAGCGTATGATAGCTGAAGAGGTTAGGAATTACATCGATAGTTTACGGGCTGAAGATGGGCTTCACTTTTCAGTGCCAAAGGATCCGTGAGATTTTTCAGTTTCTTTTTCCTATTTTTGATATTTTAATTTTGATTTATTACTCTTACTGTATTGTTGAGTAACGAATTTTCACTAGGCGTGGACTAAACTTAAGTTTGTGAGACAGGAGCTATTCTCAAAATGCCAGCTAGTTGTAAATGAATGCATTAGTTCTTAGGGTTACAGCTGTTTGGTTTATGTTTTCAGTTTTGTCATTTCTCTATGGGAAATACAAAGCATATTCTCGTTTGGGGCCTTGAAACGTCTAACAATTGCTACAGTAAAATTGCGTTTTCACCGTACATTTCACATATGACTTGAGCAGTAAAATTTTCCACCGACTTTTGTCTAGGCATCTGAAATTGATCCTTCACAATCTATGGTGGAATAACGTTTTTAAATGTTAAAAAATATTTAATGCCCATAATTATTTGTTATTTCCAGAGTTAATTGGTTAATGCCAAAATAACAGCAGTGGAATGCCACAGAAAGGAGGCAACCCATTAAGATCACACAGCAAGAGAATCAGTCAATAAACAACCTTGAAGAATACTTGTTAAGGCCAAATCTAGGTTTGTCTGTTACAATACTATGATTGTAACAAATTAATGGGCACAAAACGCATGAAAAAGATGTTAGTAAAGAAATTTATAAACGTTTCAAAATCTGAACCAGTAGTTAGACTACCACACAAATTCTCAATCAGTAGTTGGCCATCACACAAACGTTCCCATACCTCAATCATTATACGTCTCCTTACGCAGGCATACAAAAAAGCCCACTCATAGTCATAGGTATAACTGAATCAGCCCAGAGATAAGGATCCAGTTGCCATGAGCTGAGCATACAAAGACATGAGGAGTACAGGCTTTGAGATATAAAAGTTCTACGTGTTATACAAGTTCTACAAGTTCTACAGTCAACCAGACTAAGAAAGACTTGCATTCATAATAACCAGCATAAAGCTTCCAAGCCAAACAATATAATATTTTGAGAATTAAGAAAGATGGCCACCCTCTGACGCAGGATGGCCCGTCCCTAAAATTGCAACTTCAAAGTGCAGACAGTCCCTCGAGAGTATAATCTTCTATCAACTTGTAACACTACAGAATTTCAATGTTTCAGAAGTGAAAATAAGCTATAATGGCATGCCCAACACTCAAATCATTCCCCATTTCCCCTTTCGTATCAATGTCCATGTCCAAGCACATACAGCAATTTCCAACACATAAGAGCTTCACTAAACTTCAAGACTATATCACCTGAACCAACTGTAGCAAATACCTAGCTTCATGGGCTAAAAAAATTTAACAACCTAATACAAATTTCCTTCCAAAAAATACTCCTGGCGCTTGATTATATGATAACTGCGCGCTGGGACCTAGCCAAAAGCTTGCTTCTTGTATAATAATTTCTATTCTAAATAGCAAAACATCAAGGGCACTGAAACCATTATGCACAAAAAGCTAATAACTGATTTCAAAAAACATGACAACAAGCATAAATTTAGAATGCAATAATAAGAGACAAAACATAATCCCATTTCAAGCTAATAAAGCGGTTTGCTGGATTCAACAAAATGTATCAAAAACTAAAAATCAAACCCAACCAAATAACAAAGCAACAAAATAACAAAAACGACGCCACATTAAAGAAGACTACTTGGATCTCTGCCTCATCTTTCGGCGCTTCCTCTTCAGCCTCCTCATACGCTTCTTCTTCCACTACGAACACGCAAAAACAAAAACCAAAACAAAATTCAAAACAACTTCGATTGATAAATGAAGATCTTCTAATATTGTTCATCAATGAACAGAATAATTGGAGAAAATGATAATCTGAAGATCGAGCTTACCTTAGCTCTCATGGTGAAATGGTTATGAAATAGGCTACTTCAGTCCAATACCCTGATTGCTGTGCCGAGGCTGCGCTAACAATGGAGAAGGATTGCGAGTTCAGGGCTTTGCAGTAAATTTATAGGTTAAATAAAACCCTAGAGGCTCTATTACGATCAATGAGGTCGCTATTTCGAGATAATTTCCAATTAAGTTGGGCTCATTTTTTGTATTGGGCTATCCTAATTTGGGCTTCAATCATGATGTCCTACCGATTCGTGATGCAAGCGGAGGCTTAATAGCAACTATTATCCTTCTCAAGGGAACGTTATTACAATAATTTTCTATTTCCTTTTTTTTTTTTTTTCTTTATATTACAAGAAATAAACAGCATCTGTCCTAATTCTGACGAGAGCTGGATTGGAATTTCAGTTCTCTTATATTACTCTTATCAAATTTTACTAATTGAACTAACAAACACTCGCAATTTACATCGTTATTGTAATAGTGCACTACAACAAAGAATTTCGATATAAGATTTTCTACAGAGGGAACATTCATTACCACTTCATAAATCGTACTACATTGTCAGCTTGAATAATTTGCATCGTACTAAAAGAAATCATAAGATAATCATATAATGTAATAAAGAATATGTTGTCATAATTTGTTAAACAACATTATTATGTGGGTGGAAGTTGAAGCTATAAAACACAAATCAGTTGAAGTGAAGAATAGCACGCAGAGCTGAAACATCTTAGGCCGTAAACTCCTCATGGGTTCACGTTAATGTCTAGAACTTGTAACAGTTGTAGAAGATGAATACCCCAGAAACTAAAAAGCCCATGACTCCATAGTATTCATGCCATTACTAGCTTCAACAGTTCATTTGCCCACTCACATAATCGCATTTCAACAACAAATCAACAGACCAAACCGGCGGGCCTCAGATATTCGCTTCTTAAAGGCAACAACTTCGGAATTATGACTTTCTTCTGTGCAATTGTTCCATTCCTCCGAATTCTCATTCTATCTACACATCCTCACAATCGCTTGCCAACATAAAAGTCCTTTCAAATAGTCTATAACTTATATACTTAAAATTAATATAATTTAACTAAACATACACTTGATACGAAACTCAAAGGCAAACGAATTATAGAAATAAATTAATGTTCTATATAAAAATACACGTAATTTACAGAAATATTATATAATATTCATTTGAAAATGGAACCGCCAATTGATGCAGATACTCGATACAGCAAGGTTGGTTGGTTTTTGCTTGTTGTTATGGCTTGTTGTGGGTGTTTATTGTGTTACGATGGAAGGAAGAACTGAGTCAACTCGGAGAGAGTTCCTACAAATTGGGCAACTCGAGCGAGTTGTGAGCCACATATCAACACACTCACCGTGATAACAGTGCTGACATTTGGGCAAAATCTTCACCTTATCACCGACTTCAAAAATGCCAAGGCATATACAACACTCACTCTCGTCTGAGTCTCCAACATTGTTACCATCCGCCGTCGAAATTGACCGGTACAAAATTATCGGCAACGTGTTAATCGTCGTGGGATCGAGCCCCTGCGGCAACGATGGAAGTGCGTGGTGTGTGTCGGCGGTGGAGTGGTGGGTGAAGCAACAAACCCGTCGCGCGTAGAGGAAGAGAAGCGTGACGAGTAAAACGACAGCGAATAGGACGACGATGAAGAAAGAGGTTCGCCATCGGATCTGGAAGTTGTGGTCGTCGAACTCCGCGTAGCTCCAGTGAGAGGGCTGCGATTCTTGTGATGCCATTGCGATATTTTTAGTGGTGGCTGTAGACTATAGCTGTGGCCGCATGGTGCTGCGAAGGATTGTACGTAGTGGTACTTTCTAAGGTAGCTTAGGGAGCGTAAGGGTAGTTACATACAGTTTTACAACTACGTCAATTGTCAAATGCTGCAGACTTCGGATCCTTTCGTACGAATAACGTTAAGGGTACTCGCATCCAAAGCGCGTGCAAAATGAATGTCATCAGGCAGCCTGCATACCAAACAGAAAATGAAAATATCTAAGGATGCGTTTGGCATTATTATTTTTAACAGAGATTAAATTTTGAAAAGGAACGTTAGATTAAATAATTTCCTACCTTAAAGTGTATGCAATTAAGTCCAAACTCTATTAAATTGAAGGGTATTGGACACTACTTTTAAGGTTATAATTAATTATTAAATAAAATGATTAAATATTATAAATATATGAACAAAAAGTAAGTTATGTTTATTACTATTTCAACTGTTGAGCTACGCATATAATCCACCAGGGCCTAGTGCCTAGTGGAAGCTCAAATCTCTGCAACATCATACACAAGTGAAACGCCAACTTCATTGCATGGGCAATAAAGTTTGTGGGGGCATGGAATAGTTAAAAAAAATGGGGAAAAGGGCACCATCGTTGCGTTGATTGATTTTGTCGTTGAAAATTTTCATTCTCGACAGCCATCCAGAGAACGAAGGGCCAGAATTACTGTTGAAACCTTGATCCCCAAATAGTTGCTACTAGTTGAAAGTAGAGTTGCTTGCATCAGCTTGGCAGTGGCCGAAGACCCCGCCACAGTCCACTTGCTTGCTCTCGTTAGAATCCAAGTCCACAAATTCTATAGGCCCAACAAATTAGATTCTTATGGCTGAGATAGCGGACCCAAAACTGAGTACGATTGTAATATTACGTACTCTCCAGTCCGGACACTAGGGTTCATCCTACAGCAAAGCCACGTAGATACTTTGTTCGATCAATACAAATAAAACTTGGTGAGCCAAACTGTCAAGACTCTTTGAACGGAGCAAGGCTAGTGATTCTTTAGACATCGTATGTATTATTATACATGATCAAATTCTGTGTTCATTATTTTACTTCTTATCAACTAACAATAACAAATCTGTCAAATAAAATCTCAGATTTAGAGCAAATCGGGACCTAGATCCATTCCCGTGACATCTGAATTCCAAACAAAAGCTGAAGTAAGCCTGAAATTTTATACAGATCAAACTTTACTTCCCAAGTTATCTTCTGCTATGAATGTCATATTCCTGTAATGATTGTTCTGTGAATTGTATGAGAAAGTGGGGTTCACTCAGTTAAGATTCAGATTTCAGGAGCGTAAGCAGATAAGCATTTGTGCCTTTTATGTGTGTGTGATTTGTGTGAAGTTTAACACAAAGACAGCGAGCTTGCAGATAGAACATGGGGGAATGGCCCAGCAGCAGAAGCTGTCTCTGTACCGAGACTGATGGCCTTATTTACATCTGCTATATGTTTGTCCATAGCTCTTATCTTTTGAAGTCGAAGGCAATAAAATAATCGAGTTAAAATAAACAATAGACAGTAAATTGAAAAGATCTCAGATGTACAATTGCCAAAACGATGCGCAGAATGAAAGTCGATAGCAATCTACAGTACCAGATAATATTTGCATGATTGAGAGTTAATAGGCAATTCAAAATAATAGTGGCTTCGCCAGTATGCAATTTGGAGAGTAATAAGATTCAGCCAAGAGTAAGAGCTCATGAAACATAGAGAAGCAGGAATAGTCATGAAAACATAACTCAAGAACTCGAGCTGTTCCGCAGAAAATGAGCAATCCTGCATGAAACTTAAATTATGAATCATTTATAATTTCAACAAAGTAGGCTTAAATTGAAGTTCGCAAAGGTTTTCCACTTGCCAAAAAATTTGTTCAGCCACTGTAACTTGGTGCATGCAACATATATATATATATATATATATAATTTGTTCAGCCACTGTAACTTGGTGCATGCAACATATATATATATATATATATATATGAATACAACTACGAAAAGAAATGGTTAATTAGAAAGCACAGCAACATACATATTACCTGTTCTAAACACTCTCAACATGAAGAATACAATCTCTGTGTGCAAAAATACAATCTTTGTTTTTGTTTTGTTAAAGTTGGTTTTAAGTTACAAAAGCAATAAATCAAAATGACTGTACTCAGAACCTCCCGTTACATTCACAGGATAGACAATATCAAACAAGGTCTTCATTTATAGAGGTAAAGAAGTTCAAACTTTTCCCAAACGCCTTTCATCTTTCACCAACTCAAGCCGAATATGTTATTTGACATTAGGAATCCAAAATGAAAAATCTAAAAACCAATCGATTTAAACACATAGAAAGTCAATAAAATTGTAACTAAGGTCATCATAATATTCACGACCAATTAAACATGCTAACTAGAAAGCCGCTCCATTCAATTAATATTTCTTTAGGATTCCATAAAACTTTCATGTTAAGTTTTTCATAGAGATACATTACAAGTCTATCATGTCAAAGTTTCACAACAAAGTCCCTCTCTCTTCAGTTTCTCAAACTACCCCCTGTAATTACTCTTTAGGTCTGTTGTCTAATTTATTCAATCTTCTAGTTTGCACTCATTAGTCGAAAAAACTCTTCAAAAAGGTTCTCAATTTATTTGTACATAACCTATGCCATCTAATCTCTATGATTTAACCTTTTATAAAAAAAAATAAGGGGAAAATGTGACAATTAAGGCCCACAATATCCACAATGATCCCCTGTCCCTAACACAAAGGGCACCAGTATGAATTTATTCCATGACTGAAATCAAATCACAGCACATATTAACCACCGTTGCTAGCAACTCGTCGTATTACAAGAGCCGAGCAAAGAAAAAAATGTAAATATACATGGAGCTTAGTTGACATCATAAAATGAACATATATATTGTATGAACATATATATCGTAAATGTGATACCAATTAAAACATCAAGCATAACTAACATATATAATAGAATATTTGCAATATTAATTCCTTCTGTTAAAATCTATTACCAGTATTATAGCTAACTCTGTAGAAATTTCTAAAAAAATTTGCCCACAGGAAATGTACTGTTCCAATATCTGAAATTTCATAAATTCTTTAGTTCAAATCTGTCCCTTCATCAGAAAATAATTTAAGAAAAAATTTCAATTCATCGGTGAATTCTGATGATATAGCTTCCTTTTAGTATTTGTTTAATTTCGTCCATAATTAAGCACAACGATGGAAATTGACCCAATCATATACAGCTACCTCCTGGAGAGGGTAAAGAGATGGAAACATTTTCATGTAAAGAAGATAATAATGGGATATATTTTTCTCACAATAGATTGACAATGAAAGAATTTTGCTTCAAAATTTCTTTCATGAACTGCATGCAATAATCCCTAACCCTAGGGGCAGTAAACCCTTACACCGCATCATCAATTTCCAGTAAAATACAAACTTCACTCCTCGATCGAGATATCTTCTTAACTTCTACGAATGCGGTATCTAAAACAACAAGCCAAAAAAAAAAAATTATATTATAACCCGCTACCTGTAGATGTAATAATTACCTTGTAACCACTTGAAAAAGAGCCTCTCTTTCCTCTTCTTCTTTGTCTTGATGAACTTGAACTTCAGTTCTGTGATTGCCTGGATTGCCCTCTTCAACCGTTTAATAAGATGAGATTGTCTCCATAGTTTTTCATAGTTGCACCCGAATCTAGCAAACTTTCTTCTTAAAAGCAGTAGAAAATAGATCTATATATATCTACTAGATTACCAGAACCAGCTTAGAGAACCTCTAGAACTTGCATGCAATCCCGTTCACAAACGATTATGTTGAAAAGAAAGGATCAAACAAGAAAGGATCAGCATAATCCCAAAGACAAGTTGATGGGTACTCGTCGTCGTTTATCAGCGGGCACATGGACAGTGGTCCGGGTCCGACTAAAATATTCGGATCTGGAGCCGCTGGTGCAGGTACGGGGTTAGTAGAGAGAGACAAAGTCGAACCCATGGAACCGACAATTGAGTTGACATCATGGTACAAACTATTTTGATCGTACTGTTGATGATGATTAGGGTTTGCGTACGAGGACGTTGTCGGGACTGAATCAATAGAGTTAACATTATTCATCCCATCAGATAGTCGATGATGATTCTGAATCTCGTACTGTTGCACCATTTGTTGCTGATTTTGTACTATGTTAGGACACAACACAGTCGAACCAACACTAACATCATTTGGATAACCCCCGTACGGCTCAAACCCAGATGAAGATGCCAGCCCCACCGCCATTGAAGTCGGATTAACCAGTGGAGCTGGACTAGAGAAAGTGAACCCAAACCCCGACGGACGAGGAAGCAAAGGCCTTAGGGTTTGCTGCTGCGAAGAAGAAGCTGACGACCCGCCACGCGAGGAAGAAGACTGAGACGACGAAGAGCTCGAAGGTTGGAGATTGAGTTGAGCCCTAGAGCCGTACAGAATGATAGCGGCGCGGTCATACGCACGCGCCGCGTCCTCCGCCGTGGCAAAAGTTCCAAGCCACTTACGCGTACGTTTTCGTGGCTCTCGGATCTCAGCAACCCATTTGCCCCAGCTTCTTTGCCGCACTCCTCTGTATCTAAACTTGCCGTTATCTGGTCCACCTTTGCCTTTGCACTTCTTGCCATTACCACTAGTATTGCCATTGGTGTTGTTTGAGCTGTTGGTGCAGTTGTTGTCACTGGTCGTAGTAGTGGTGCCATCAGTGCTTTTCGTGTCCTTTGTGGTGGCAGCAGTGGTGATTTCTTGGGGAAGGCGAGGAGTTTTGAGGCCTGAGTCGTCCATTTTTAAGCTTTGTGTATGCTTTTAAGAGTTAAAGTGAGAGAAAGATGGAGACTGGCCTCGTTTATTGGTGTTGTTGATTACGTACAGATCGAAATAGAGGAAGATTGTTCAGTGTGTGGGTTAATTTTTAGTGTCATCGTTGTTAATGGTGGACAAGGGCGGTGATCATTTACGTATATACGCTAATATATTGTGGAAGGGGGGATTGCTGCGCAGCGAAGGAAACAGACTGATGAAGACTGAACTTAAGCAGATTGGTTTTAGAATTTGGAATCATTTATTATTTTATTGCATAAAATTTTCAAGGTTTTATTTTGGTAAATCCTATAAACTTTCTGCCTAAAAAATGGAAAATACCGCAGCGGATCAATATTCTCTCCCATGACCCATTCTTGTCGCTGCCTTCCCAATTTGGCATTGGTGAATGATTGTTTCATTATCAATGGACTAATCGTATTATTTATCAAATTTTTGATTAATTTTTGGTGATCGATATCGTAATTATTTAAGCTTTCTACTCTAATGATGTAGCCTTCACTTTATTTATCACGAAAAAAATTGAAATAATACTTGAGATAAATAATATCATATATGTAAATTAACAAATTATACAAATTTTTCTATATAATATTTCATGTATTAGTTTTATTTCATAATTTTTTTAATATTTGCCAGAAAGTTTGAAGAAGTGGCTGAGAATTGAGGAGGATTGTTTATAGCTTCTGTAATTGGCAGATACACTCAAACTTATCTATCGGATTTCACCCATGGTGTGTAGACAATTTCATACCACCATGTATAGCGTAGTCACATATTGTGCAAGTTAAATCAAATTTGGGCATTATTATTATTTATTGATGTAGTAATTTTTTTTAGAATTAGGTGCACTAAAACTGTCTTCTTTACTTCTTCTTTATTTGCTGAATAACTGTGTCACTTTAAATCAAAAATAATATTAGAATAAAGTCGGTAATCCAACGAATGAATAACCTTATCACTTGGAATCAAAAATGATGTTAGAGGTAAAGTCAGTAATTCAACAAAAACTCTTCGATACTTAAATTAAGGTTTCTTTTAAGTGAAAGTTTTGAGAGAAAAAAATGGTGACAATTCAGTAACTGAAAATTCAATGTGTGTCACTTGGTTGTCTTCTATTTGCCTTTTATAAACTGTTTTGTTTAATTGTTATCATGTCTTCCACATTTATAAGTTTTCTTAGAACGTGAGCCTTATTTGCCAGATATAACTATCAGGCTAAAGATCCTCTTTTATATTCGAAAAAATTTGTGAGATTTGAATTTTTTAACAGCAAAAAACAATCGTTATTAAGAAGTATTTGAATCTTATGTCATACTTGAAACATAATACTTCAATAAAAATAGTATTGGATTTTGATAAGTTACCCATGGTCCTTTCTATGTTATCACCGAAATCCTTACTAGAAAGAGAGATTTAGGAATTCTACTTTTAGACTGAGATTTTTATTGAACTTAAGAACTCTTAGGTAGCACGTCACACTCGAAATCTTCGTTATGTCATAATTGAAATCTTGTTGATTAAAATATATCTAAAATTTTACTTGTCTTTTGTAAACTCTTTGCTGACATAAGAAATCTCAAGAATTTATGTCGCTTCATATTAGTTAATTTATAGATTCTAAAAAAGTCTCGGAGTCTTAAATTACACCGAAGGCTCACTGTATTGTAGCAGAAGGCTTTGGAATTTCATGTGATACGTAAAATATTTGCTTAAGCCCTGTTACTGTATTACATCTTGTGGGCTCAAAGTCCATATAGCTTCATCCGTGCTTTTAATATTTTTCCGCACATTATTATTAAGAATGAGTTTTCATTTTTCTTTTTAAAAGTGAGAATATTTGCCATAACAATTATACAATTATTTAAGTTTATCTCATATGGGTTGGTGAAGATCCTGCTTCAAGACTAGGACACCAAGATGCTTCTGCTTCTCTGTTTGCTCGCCGCCTGTTGTTTTCGAGTTTCTTCACAGATATATTACTTCTTTGCGAAGGTAAGAACTGTGAAGAAGCACATTGTAAAAGCAAGCTTTTAACTCCGAGAACTGTGAATACGAAACTTCATATACAATCCGCCTATGAAATTACGGAGCAATTCAGAGGCTGGATGATAGAAATTATATAAATACAAGGACGATAATTTATATTGTTTATATACAATTTTACAGGGTTGTTCATAAAGACAGTATATGTAATTTTTATTGTTGATTGAGGAAGAGAAACAATTGGTGCACACAAATTAGTAAGAGTAAGTAATTCTTGAAAAAAAAATGACGAGAACTGTGTTTTTGTTTTATAGTACTTAGTTTTATGACAAGCAAGAAAAGATGTCTAAATATACAACTGCGTCTTGTTACACGGTGGCTTAGACATAATCTTAAAGAAATAATACATAAAAGGAACGGTGTGTCTTAAATTAGGTTGGGACTCATATTCGATAGTATACATAAGATAGCTTTTTGATAATTGTTGTGAATAATGTTTTTATTATTTTATACAGTATTAATATGCATTAAAGATTCAATTTTCCAAGGCTTACTCCCAACAAAGAAGATTACGTGTAGAGTTTTTTCTTCACTGGAAATAAACAAAAGTTTGAACCCAAAACCTTAATGGCCATTTATTTCTTTCCATCCCAACATTAGAAGAAGAATATTTCTAATCAACCCAAGTAAAACTCTTCATTAAATACATGTGAACAACTACTATATATGATTCAACTTTGTTTATGATCATGATTAAAAGATAAATAAAAGCAACAAAAAGGGACAAAAGCAGAAATATAATATTACCCACAAATTCTCCTACAAAATAATAAAAAAAAGTCATGGGTGGGGGGGGGGGGGGGGGGGAGAGGAAAAAAACAAA
>JAXCLQ010043715.1:0-21008 GCA_035584115.1 Cedrela odorata | reverse complement strand
AACAAGACATCCACTGCATATTATAATAATTTTCAGAATTAAAATTTTAAATAGTCAAATGAAAACAGAATAATATATAATGATGTGTACAGATTTCAGGTCAGATATCAGACCGCCCTTTGCCCCTACTTCTCACATGTATCGGTATCTCCATATAACACAAATCAAAATGTGCTTTTAAAGCACATAAACTTCATCCCTTATGTCTTTCAGCTAGGGTTAAGTAAAAATTAAAGTAATGGCTAATATACTTTCATAAATATAGAAATCAGAAATAAAATATATTTCAAAACACAATGGCCTCCTCCTAGCCTCAAAACAATATTTCAACAACTTCTCTACAATAAAATGCACATATAGCTCAAAGCAGATCTCATTTTTCATATAAAAGAGAATGTAAATCAATTTATAAATAAACTATTCCTTATTTCGTAAAATATTAAGTTTTATAAAATAATTTTAAAGAAATGAAAAACATGTAAAAATTCACTCACATGTGTCGCCAAAAACAGAATAGAACCTCGATCACTAGGTGCTGGATGGTTGCTCCTTTGGCGTATCTATAATATATTTATACTAATTATTAACATAATAATTTAAGTACACATGTTTACAATTTAAGTATGATATTAATATACAATAAGGTTTTTTCATTTTTTAATTCTATTTTCTTTTACAATCCGAATCTAACGATTAATAATCAAAGTATCGGTTATATTTAATTTACTATTACTAAAAAATTCCGTACGATAACATATTATTTCAAAATCTAAACGAACGCAACGATACTGTCACTATTCATATTTTTCGACAAAATTTAATTTTATCTAATTTAATAACTAATCGATTTAATCTTAATCTAACAAGTATAATCTACAAAAATTCTTTGGGATAAACAGTATTTTTTGGCATGAACAGTATTTTCTGGTATAAACAGTATCTCTCGTGATGAACAATGAATTATCAAAAAATGCATAAATACGACAACAACAAAACTATAAACCATACAGAGGAGTCAATTTAATCATAAGACGTTCGAATTACAAATAATTTCAAAAATTTTTAATTTGTGAATAGTAATACTATTCTCCTCTTGGCTAAATCGTTAATCCAATCTCTCAAACGAATCTCTTAGAGTGTAGATCGTGTCGTGTAGATGTGGTTTGTAGTAAGAAACGAAACTTTAATCGATCAAAAATAGAGTAATTTGGGAGATTTGATAAAAAAATAAAGAAAACGATGGCAAAGGAAGCTACTAGAATGAAGATGAGTCCCCTGGGTTCACATTCTGCTAATTTTAAATTGAAATTAAATTTTAATAAAATAACCATTTTGCCCATACGAAGAAATTCAATAATAAGAGTAAATATGTCATTTAAAAATTTTCTATGTTCTAAGCTTCAATTCTCTTTCATCTGATTTCAGATTTGATTCAAATTTAATTCATATCGATCTTTATTAAGTCCTCTTTCCGTAGAAATAAACCGTTTATCAATTAGAATTTTTTAATCAACGCTAATTTTTATTTGAAGGTCAGGTGTACGAATAAAGTTTTAATAAATTTTTCTAAATTTTATAAATTGTTATCAAATCACTCCTAATAACTAAGTAAACATTAATACAAAATTATTTACTCGGTTTTCATTATCCCGACCTAAATTATAAAATGATCAAATTATCCTTAATGTGTAAAATAACTAAAATGCCTTTAATTTAAATTTTGGGTTATTACAGAAGTATTAAGATGAAAATAATTGAAAAATTTTAAGAAAAAAAAAATCTAGCAAAGAGAAGAGAAACTCAATTTTTAGATTGTATCTACAACCTTACACTTTCTCTTATTTCCAAAAAATTAAAACAGAAATGAAACGTTTAATTACAAGACCTGAATTACGATATTTACCACCAAACTCAACCCCAACAACATAAAGAACATATATATATATATATATATATATAATTTTTAATACCAGAAGAATGAGGAGATCTTCACAACTCCAAATCTATCAACAATTCCTGGACTTTCTTCTCTTCCCATTTTTACTAAATCAGAACGAAAAGTTTTCTTCGCTTTGAAGATAATAAACATAAGCAAAAAAGACATATAAATGCTATTGAATGATCTACTTCTATGATTCCATATATGGATCAATCCAACATTTATCCTGCTCTACTGCTTGGCTCCATCGTCTTTTAAAGATTTTGAATTCGATGTACGACTGTCTCCTCACCTGCACAGCAAAATCAAATGACGATTAGTTTTGTAACTAATCTAGGAAGGAATCTGTAAAATTCAAATCTGAAGATAAATTTAACATCAGTTACTCACTTCCAATCTAGGATCTTTTCCACGAGAATGAGATGATGATGCCTGTGATAGATAGATGGTCACAAACTCAGTTTCATTAATGAGAAAATGGAGGCAAGAAGCACAAGAAAAGATTGTACCCTTTTCACTATAGCCATTTTTTAGCAAATTTGTCTGCATTAACCAGCATTCATTAGCACTAAATACTGAATTGCTAGCCACAACAAAACATTTTCTCAATCTCGTACATGGCGTAAGCATGTTGACAAAAAGTATATTCTTTGTTCGGGATGATATATAAAAACATTTTCTCAATCCCATCAAGACATGGAATAAGTATACGGCCCACCATTGGCTTAAAAATATTTGCTCAAGTTAAGAAAATATATAAACTAAACTGATAAAGGGAACTCATGTGTTTCACCTTTCTTGCATCCGGGACTCCAAGAGTAGGGCGACCATAATGAACTACATACTCAGCATCAACAATACCAACATTTTTAGTTCGATCTCCCTGTCAACAGAATGGAATTAAGCAACAGGCTTTGAGCTACCCAAAATTACAAGAAATAAAAGAATAAATGACAGGGAGTGGCTTGCCTGTGCACAATAACCGAGCTGCATATCTAGACCCCAAGCATGGATTAAGTCATTCTGTGGAAACATAAAAAGAAGCACGTCATGGAAGCAGACCGGGATATGAACGAAAGAAAATCTTCATGAACTGAAGAATAGTTGAAGTTCACCGGACCACATTCATCAACTGCACAAAAAGGAAAGAGACTAAACACACCTGGATCATATACCATACACAACGCCAGGCAGCTCTTGAGAAAACAGGGGCCATCATCTCTATCCAACTATAACAAGGGTTTTCGTCTTAGTTTTAAAAAATGAAACAAATAATTTTGTGCCATTTATACAATACAACATGATACAAGAAATGAATTCTTTGTAGCTCCAAGAGAGACACAAATCTACACAAAAATAAATTTATTAGAAGTCCTAGTTTACCCGGTGCATGGAGGTGCCATGCTGTTCTTGTCGCAAGAACCAGTTCTGAAAGTCCTTCTGCTGACACCATGTAGCAAAACATACGGAACAAGCTACGATAGTAAGTAAATGATGTTTAAATCAGTGCTTTATGCTGAGCCTATAAATACTTTTTCAGGGAAAAAAGAATAAGGGAGCTAACGGAAGAACCTGTGCACTACTGATCTACTGCTGCGTCCAGTAATTTGATGATGCACCTCTGATTTGGAAGAATCTAGTGCTGGCTGTGATATCTCAAGCCCTTCACTCTTGATGATTGACAAATACCTAAATGTGCCAAATATTTGAAGAAAAACAAAATCAATATATCTCAAGTTTGACACTTAATCTTTTAAGATTTAAAATGGGATATTGGGTTATTGTAAACATACCTATCAGGGTTGAAATATTGTATGCCGAGGTCCTCATCCCAAAGAAAAATGTAACTGTATTCTGCTACTACATCTGGATGCAAGAAACGCTTTGCAAACCACCATTTTGTTTGACTAGGTGCAGAAACATGTATTACACTATCATACCACTCGAAAGTCTTCCATTCATCAACGATTCCATCATAATGGAAAAGCATCAAAGTAAAATTGCTTGATAAGAACTGCAAATTTGAACATAAAACAACTAAGAAAAATTAAAAATGAAAGTACATTGAAATTAGGTAATGCATATGTGTTTAATTATATACCTTTGTGACCATTTTATCCACTAGATCCCTTTGCTTTATTCCAACAGCCATTGCAATTAAGTTGATTGAAGAATTGTTGCTCTGTCCAAATATTAACATGCCAATATTATACAGAACTAAGAATTCTAATTAACCAAACAAATTGGAACATCCATCAGTTATTCTGAAGATTGCTACCTCGGGAAAGCCCCACAATGGTCGCATCTGCAAGTTAGACGTCTTCGAGACAATACCTTCGGGTAATGCCTCACTTCCAGCAGGCCTACATTGATTCTAAAACAGATAAACAAACATTCAGAGACAATCCCAAAGAATTTATTTGATATAAAATCTTTTAAGGAAGCAAAAACAAACCTCGCATTTGTTCAACTTCAAACTTGGTAAAGCATCCAACTTCAAACCTGGTAAAGCATCGAATCTCTGCACAAAAGGATCCAAAATTATACAAACTGATGCAAGAACAACATAGTAAAGTAAAATTAGATAAAAAAAAACTTTGTACATGTAGAGTAAAAAATATACCATTTGGTGTTTAGGTGATACAAATGCATTTCCTGAGAATAAGATTAGAAAAAGCACAGAAACTGCTGAAAAAATGCTACAAAGACATGATCTTCTATTTTTTGGGTCTGCAATCAGCGACATCTGAAAAAAAATGGCCAAAAAAACTTGATAAGACTTGATAATTCAGATAGCTATATAAACAGACAATTTCCCGTATGGACTTGGAGCAAAAAATTACTCCAATGAAGTAAAAAGTACTACGAAAACACATCCATAGTAGTGTTTTAGAGAGTTGTCGCATTATAATTAATGATGTTCAAATAAGCAGGGCAGTGGAAACTGGAAACCAGTTTTCTGATAATCTGTATGACTTCTAAGTATAATGGCTTGTAATTTTACATGTTTTCAACTACAGATATTGATTTTGCACCAAAACTGAGCGTAGAATTATCCCATCTCGCAACATCATACAATGAGAAATTTCGATTATTTAGCCTATGAACACAAAAATATGTCCGAATGAAATAAACTTATAACATATCAAAGACAAAAACTTTGTTGATTGTGGTGCTTCTTCTAGGCTGATAATCCCTTTAGTAATCAAAGATTCAATCACAAAGCACAGCAGCTAAAGTATTTAGTAAACACCAACTTTTGGTGGGGTAGTGGGGACCACTTGTTTCTTTCACTTATATTTGAAGTCAAGTGATAAGTCAAGTGATTTCACTCCACAGCAATTGTCCACAAAACGGCAATGCCAAACAAAGCCTAAATCAATACTAAAACCGAAGCTTTTATGAGTTTAATACATCATGTAGAACACAACAACCGGCTGAATTTATAAATATTGCATTTTAACAAATTACAAAAAATATGGAAGCTTTTCTTTGCTGGGACAGAAATAACATTGTTCACAATTTGGTTCAAGACTAATAAATTCTCCTGTTTGCCAATTTCACTGATTATAATAAAACGCAGCATATAAATGAAAGCAATGAGACAGAATGAAATTCATCCATTCAAAATCAGAAGCAGAAGAATCACAATCTCCATTACCAGACATGCAAAAAAAACCAACCAGCTGTAAGTCCTTTAAAGTGTTGAGTTGTCTGAAATTTATTTTATTAATTAAATTTTCAGCTATTAAATTCGTTCAGCCATTCAATCTCTCTTTATAATCTTGATGCAAAACCATTATATCAATAGCTGAATAACAACAAAACAATGATAAAAAAAAAGTAAAATAAAAATGTAAGAAAATACTTACAAAATTGATGGACGTCATACCCAGAGATTGTTTATGAAACAGCAGCAACGACAAAAGACAAAAGCTCTGTGATCAAAAGTGATTCTTGTTCCTGTTCTGTGTCTTGGAGAGAAAAAGAACCTTGAAGAAAAACAACGTTAAAAAGGAAAAAAGAGACCGAAACAAAGAGGAAGAGCTTTTGGGAATATTACGGAAAGAGAAAGAGAGAGAAGAAGAAGAAACTGGCTGGTTGTGTCTCAGGTAATGTTATTGGATTGGTTGTATATATAAGAATGACCCGAAAAGCACGGCCAGTTGTGAACTGAAAAGCTTCAGCGTTTCTTCTTCCCACGATCATTAAATATTACTATTATTATTGGGCTAATAGCATACGAGTCCTTACATTTTTATGTTTTTACATTTAAAATAGAGTGTGTGAATTTATAACAAATAGAACTTAAACTTCTATTGAAGTAACTTAAATGACCTTTGGATTAAGAGTCTCCTCATTATAGCTTCTTGGAGTATATGTTGTGCGAATGGAAGTTTTATAACTAGAGCATTCAACCAAAAACATATTAGTTATTTGGTTGACTAGATATATTTTTTAAAATTATGTTATAAATAAATAAAATAAAAATAGCGTATTTTAAATAATTTAATCTTTTAAAAAAATATATTCTATTATAAAAAATTCAAAATTTGAGTTTTTTTTTAATTTTTAAGTTCTTTTTGATAATAACTAAAAAAAGAACTAAAAAAGTTTTTACTATTAATTTCTTTTACTAGTAGGGAAACCATATCAAGCAAGCACAAAGTTATGTAGTTTACTATGTTGAGAGTCAAAATTTTAATATTACAAGGCTGATTTGTTATTTCAACAAGGGAAAGGGGCTTATTTTTTTCTAAATAAATAAACTTGTCTTTAATTGTGAAAATATAAAGATTTAAGGACTCGGATATTATTAATATCAGTGTTGTCTTGTATTAATACTCTAATAACAACAAAGATATTGGCCACTCTTTGAAAGGGAGGCGTGCTCTTCCCATTTACTTGTTTTTTTTTTTAAATATCATTCCTTACTTTATTTTTGCTCTCCAATCCCCAAATTCTTAATTCAGAGAAAGGAGAGTTTGGAGTAAAATTAGGGTACAAGACACGTCAAATTGTAAAACGAATGTAACATATTATTTTTTTTGTTTGTTAAATAAAAATTTTCATATGTAATTATAAATTCTTAATTATAATTTTTTTTTTATAGAATCAATATATTTATTTAATAAAATTTGATAACGTAGTAATATAATAATACTACATCAGTTTATTAATAGAATTTGTATAGAAAATTGTATCTATAATATTATTGATTACATAGGGTAGAGTTATGTATATAAATTCTTATACAAATAAAACAAATTATATAAAACACGTACTAACAATATAATATTATCACATCAATTTGTATGAATAGAGTTTATGTAGAAATTATATCCTTAACATGATTGTATTACACATTATTCTCTTTAAAGTATTGTGTACAAAGAATCCTTTTTAAGAAAATTATTTTGATTGCAAACTAGAAAATGAATATGATAATTAAGTGGATTTATTACTAAAAATAATACTTTTTCTCTCCAAATTTTGTTTTTATATAAATGTCTAATTTTTTTATTATAAGAATTTCTTAACTACAACTCTAATAAGTGAATATTTAATTATGTTTTAGTTTGGATTGTGTAGGACTCCTTCCCAAGTAGATAACTCGAAATTTGAAATATTTAAAATTGTATAATTAAAGATAAGGATATATATATATATATAAGGGTTATTCTTATACTTACTTTAGAAAACATAATTTATCTATTTTTAAATTATTTTATTATTTTTTTAATTATATTCACCAACAATCCACCTACTTATATTTATATGTGATTTTATTCTATATGTTCTGTACCATCTCAAAAACTTTGATTAATAAAATCAATTAAAAATAACTGTTACTAGTTATATTATTTAAAAATAATTTTTTTTGTATCATTTTTGAATTTACAACAAAATATATACTAATGAACACGTTAATTTAGATTTAAAATGTCATTAAAATTAATTGGATTAATTTAACCCAAAGTCTTGGATAATTTTAATATGAAAAATTATCGTAGTTTTTTTTTTTAATTTATTTGGGGGTCATTTCAACTTTCAATAGAATTCATTATTTTTGTTGTGTATTAATTTTGGGACAATAACTTTGTGCCTAATTTTTTGCACCGACACCATGGCCTAGTTCAGATATTAATTAATTTATTTGGAAAATTAGGTTCGGACGGTCATTAATGTAACTATTCACATAATTTTATTGCATAATAGCTATATAATTTTTTTTATAATCTCAATTAAATTACATGGGGAGTAGCTAATTATTAAACCCAATTTAGGAGTTGCCAAAAAATAATTTTTTTACTAACTTAAAATTATACTAATGATAAAAAATGTTATTAATTAACATCAAATACTATTAATAAATAATACCGAATATAAATTATATGTACAAACTATTATAATATATATATTTTTCATAATTTATTTATTTATTCTCATTCATTAATCTTATGTTATATATGTTTGTATACGAGAAATTAGTTATTAATGATATAATATTGTACAATATTAATAAGTATTATGATAACAGTTTTTGAGATAGCGTTTATGTAATACTCTAAAATTTAAATTAAGAGCATTTTAGTCATTTTATATACGAGAGGTAATTTTGATATTTTATAAATTTTGTATCTGAGTTTTGAAAACCGAGCTACTAACTCTGTACTAATATTTACTTAGTCAATGAGAGTGATTGAATAACAATTTATTAAGTTTAAAAAATTTTCCTTTAAGACTCTATTCGTGTACTCAACCTTCAAATATAAATTGGTGTTGATTGAAAAATCTGATTGATAAACTGTTGCTTTTACTGAAAGAGGACTCAAAGACGATTGATATGAATTAAATTTTAGTCAAATCTGAGGTCAGATGAGTGAGAATCAAAGCTTGGAACAAAACATATGTGTAGGAAGGTAGGAAATATCATTTTTAATTTTTTTCAGGGGCAAATAAGTCCTTTCATTATATTTTAATCTGTATTTGAAATAGATAGAAAGTCAAAACAACTCATTTTATAAACCCTATTCCTTGAACATAGTAGTAGAATAGTTATTGCATGACATTTATTTTCACACTGCATGGTTCATGGCTAGTTGACACAAAATCGAGGCTTAGCTGGACTTGAGATAGTTAATGTGTTGTTATTAAATTATTTTACAGAAAGGATAGTGAATTTCAAAATATGTTGGAAGTTTTTACGAGAAAACATATGCAAGCCATGTATATGAATATAATTGGATCAACTGATATATCAAATGATTATGCATATATATGTATTGATTTAATTGGATTTAGCGTAAATTGGGTTACTGCATGTTGCTCTATGCTGATGCACTTAGTGATCTAGCTAGCCAGTTAGCGAGTAGGGTCAAGGGGTAATGCCATTGTAGAGGATCGGGGGCAGAACCCCCAAAAGATAAACAAAATTGATGCTAAGGAATGAATAGAAAAGGTCAAAGGATTAGTTTTCTGTGAGTAATCTATATATGAGCACAAAGTATCGATACATGGAAAAGAAGTATCAATACATGTACCAAAGTATTGATACTTAAGGGATGTAGGTCGATAATTGATGAACGAATTGATACTTATGAAGAAAGGTATTGATACTTAGTAAGTTAGAGACTTGTGAAGAAATTATAAGCTAAACCAGATCGATACCTTCATCAAAGATATCGATATATGGCAAAACAGAGACTTTGAGAATAATTACGAGACGAACCAGATCGATAAGCATACATAAATATATAAATATATATGTGAGGTGCTTATATGTATACTTGTGTGTTAGGCAAGCTATTTTCTAGATTTACATAATATTGAGATGTTTTTATTATATGGTTTGCTGTTGAAACAATTTGATATACATGATGAAATGGTTGGGAAGTCCGGATTTATTTGAATGATTTATAATAACTATTGAGGATGATTTGATTTTATTGCATGTATATAGGTGAAGAGGCTGGTAAGGCCAGATATTGTTGTATGGCCAATGGGCCAGTTTATTGATTGTATATATATGAAGGTAGCCTATTGACGGACCTACGAGAAACCGTATAGATAAGTGGGTCGTAATAGGATTGAAATAAGGAAGAAGTCAATGGCAAGCCCACTGTATGCTGGTGTGTGGTTAAATAGAGACCATATGGAAAGTTAAGGTGGCTTGATAGGGATATCATGAATTTGACAGATTACGAGGACAATTACTCTATCATCAAGTGACTACTCGGGGCCAACGTCAGTGAGACATGCATTATTTTATAAATGTATGTTTTGGAGAAAATAAATGATTTTATAAAGAATGATAAAAAAATTTTGGTTTTATAACTCATTGCATATGGTTTTATACATAAAAAGGCTCACTGATGGTTTTCGACGTTATCTCGGCCAAAGTAACGGTTGAGAAGATATGGCCAGCCCGAGTGATTTATTTAAAAACTGTAGGCAAACCAATGACCTATTTTTTGATTATTTGTTTTAAATAAACTTGTCTATATATATATATATATTTATATGATTATTAACATATGTTGAAGAGATCTCAATATCTGGATTTTGAAAATGCGTGTGCATGTATGTATATATGTATGTACTTTATTTATTCACTGAGTATAGTTGTATACTTACTCCTCACCATTACAACTTTCAGGTTAAGTGCCTTAGTTCTCGTCAGACTAGTAGTAGCGGTAAAGAGCCTACGACGCTCTGGGTAGGTTTCTTTCTTGACTCACATGTGTAGTTGGTCCCACTGGATAAATATAATTGAATTTTTATAATACAGTTATAAACTAAACATTTATGTAAATATCTATTGTATTTGTTCAACCTGAATGGAAATGATTTTCATATTAATATTTTATTATTTGATTGCGTTGTGGATGAATTGATCATACATGATCAATTCTTTAATGATGATCCCATGGATGAGAATTTCTGTTTGCAAATTATTTTCAGGTTTTAGAAATTGACAAAAAAGCCATACAGACACTCTTGATACATTATGGATGTATAGGGTGTATCATGAGAGTCTGTGGTGATTGTCACGAGTAGACCCTAGGTTCGGGTCGTGACACATTTCTTCTCCTTCTTCCCGTGAGCTCCATTTTCTTCCTTTTTACTTTTTTTCTTCAATTTTCTCTAAATTACTCATTTTATAATCGATTAAAGTTCCATTTCTTGTTGTTAATCATACATACTCAACACAGGCTATACTTTAGAAATATCGTTTGAGCGATTTGGTCGACAATTAGGCCAAGAAGAAAGTAGAGTTACTATTTAAAATTTGGGGCTTTTTGTAATTACTCGTGATTCAAACGTCTTAAGGTTAAATTGACCATTCAATATAATTCTCAGCATCGTTATTATCGTAATTTTGTATTTCAAATAATTTTTAGATAATAGTTACTGTTCATTACGAAAATCACTATTTATTACATAAATTTTTTCGATTATACTTGTTTAGGTTAGAATTAAACTACTTAGTTGTTAGATTATATGTAATTAAATTTTGTTAGAAAATATGAATTGTGACAGCAACATTCGTGCTTGATTTAAAATTTGAAATTGTAAACCCTGTTTTGTGAATATAAGGACTAAAAAGGAAAGTTTCCTAATGTTCTGAATTTTTTTTATAATTTTTTTAAAAAAGGGGGTCTAAACAAAATTTTACATATCAAAATAAAAAGAATTTCTTTCTTTCCCGTGTCACTGGGCTTCTCTTGCACAGAATATTATTTTCTCCATTTCTCTCTCAACCTCGACCAAATCATTTCAAATTTGGACTAATTGTTTTTCAAATTACCATTACCAAATGATTTTTCGTCATCTCTTATTTGATTTAGTACCAATTTTGGGCTAGAAAAGACAAGAGGAGCAAAAAAGAAAGTTAGGATTGAAGTCAATTTGGGGGATTCTTCAAGTTCAAGAATTTCAAGCATATCAATGGATTTCTCTTGAGTTTTGGTAAATATTAGACTCATCTTTAAATTTAAAGTTAATTTAAGTGTAAATTTTGAAATAGGTTTTACTATGCATGAATTAAAATTTCGATTTGTGACATTATGTTAAATTGAGTATTAGCACATGAATAAATTTCTTGAATGGTTCTGTTTGAAGTGTTGAAACTAGGTTTAAAGGTTTGAGTTAGTACATGAAAGGATTAAGGTCGGAATTGGTTTGGATGAGAAATGAAATAATTCGGACAGATTGGACCTTCCGATGGTTATCCTCAATTTTTAGAAAATAGAGACGTTTTTAGAAAAATCTTATTAGAATAAAATTATTCTATACAGAAAACCATTTTGAACGAGTACTTATAAGATTAAATCTGAGCTCATTTACCTTACCAAAGAGCCCCTGAAACATTCTGATTTTATTTCAGAATAACCCTGATCTGAGCTCAAAGTTCGACCCCGAGCTTAGGAGGACCCGTACTCAATGTCTGACCCCAAGCTCAATCTCTGAGTAAAGCATAATGCTTTCAAGGCCGATCTTAATACCCAAACTGAGCACAATGCTCATGAGGCCGAACTCAATACCTAAGTTGAACATAATACTCTAGAGCCAAGCTAAAATGAGTGTCAAACTTCTAGAAGTCATAACTTTGGATTTAGAGAGAGTTAGGAGAAATACAAGATATCAATGAAAAGCTCTTTCTGAGCACTATAGCATGATATCTGTTCGGGTACAATGGTGCCAAGCTAAGATCTTTGTCTCCAATTCAAGACCAATGCTCCTGAACCAAGCAGAATTGAGTGTCAAACATTAAGAAGTCATAACTTTGGATCCAGATAGAGTTAGGAGACATATAAGATATCAATGAAAAGTTTTTTTCAAGCTCTATAACATGGATATTAAGGCTGACTTGATTGGTGTCATTCTAAAGTTTAAAATGTCAAAATAGTTTATAGGTATATATATATATATATATATATATGACTAATACTTATCATGCATACATGCATCAAATTAAGGGTTTATACAAGTGAATGAAATTGAATATTGATAGTATTTAACATGTGTTATTTAGGTACTGAGAGCTTGGGAGAAGGACCTAGTAGGCATAAAGATTCGTAGTGGGAGTGGCTACCCTCCCATTGTTGTAAGTAAATTTATGTATACATGAATATTATATTGATATATGTGTGTTATACATATATGTATTGCTTGTGTGTTAATCAAGCAGTTTTATTGTTAAAAAGGAATTTGAAATAAAATTATTTTGTGTGAAGTGCATGATATTTGATTGATTTGATTAATTGGTTTGCTTTTAAATGTTATGTTATGTTATATATATGCTGAAATGGTCGGGGAGACCAGGATTTGATTATATGTCTTAAAATCAATGATTGTAATTTATTTTTTTTAATTCATGTATATTGGTGATGTGGCCGGTAAGTTCCAACATTAATTTATGGCCAATGGGCCTGATGTATGGCCAGTAAGCCTGTTATTTGACTGTATATATAGGGAAGTAGCCTATGGATAGATCTATTGAGAGGCCGTATAGGTGAGTGGAGTTGCAGTAGGGCTGGTATAATGGAGAATATCCATAACAAGCCCATTGTGTGCCGAATGTGCAGATGTGCAGTTATATAGATACCTTATGGAAAGTCTTGGCGGCTTGATAGAGTTATCCTAGATTTGACGGATATGACGAGGACAGTTGCTCGTGTCACCAAGTGACTACTCGGGGTCAACATCAATGAGACGGGTGGTGTTTTATAATTCATATTTTACCTTAATAAAGTAATTTTTGTAAAACATGAGATATGATTTCCTATTTTACAAAGAATGCATTACTTATGGTTTTGTGCATGGAAGACTCACTGATGGTTTTGACGTTATCTCGGCCAAGGTAGCGATCGAGGAAGTATGGCTAGCTCTGTATGGATATTTGAAACTATCTGCAGACCAATGAATTACTTTATTATGACTTGATTTTGTGAATATATATATATATATATTTATTTGAGAGCATGATGTCAATGAAATCCCAATATCATAATTTGGAAATGCATATGCATATATGTATATATGTATGTAATTTATTTACTCACTAAGTATAGTTGTATACCCATTCCTCATCATTACAACTTTCAAGTTAGGCGCTGTAGTACTCGTCAGGCTAGTGGTAGCCATAAAGAGCCTTCAACGCTCTAGGTAGGCTTCTCTTAACTCACATATGTACCTTGAGGCTACTGGATATGATTTACTGGATATGTCTATTTGGATTTTGTAATGTATTTGAAAACTAAACGTTTATGTAATTACTCATATATGTTCAAACCCGATTGGGGATGATTCCCAAGACTATAATGTTTTAAATATTGATTTTATATTGTGGATAAATTGATCACGAAGATCAATTATTTGATATTAATGATCCCATGGAGGAAATATTTTATTATAAATTATTTTCAAGTTTAGATGTTTACAGGCTCTCTTGATACATTCTGAGGTATAGAGTGTATCATAAGGGTCTGTGGCAATTGTCATAGGAGGACCCAAGGGTCGGGGCATGACAGAAATGATGTGTTATCGTGCGGAATTAGTTAATAATAGTGACTTAAGCATAATCGACACTTCAGATATTAATCGTTAGATTTATATTGTAGAAGAAAATAGAACTCAAAAAAGGGGAAAACCTTGTCATATATTAATATCGTAGTTAATTTCATGTATGTGTACTTTAATTATTGTGCTGCTAATTAGTATAAATGTGTTATAGACACATCGAGAGAGCGGCCATCCAGCCCTCAGTGATCCGGCTTCTGTTCGGTTTTTCGCGACACTTGTGAGTGAATATTTATTCTTTAACTTATTTCTATCTAAGTTTAAAGTATTTATTGAGTATTAATTGTTAAATTCATAGCAAATAAATTAATTTACATTATAGTTTATATGGAATACAAGATTTACTTTGAGATATACATATACATATACATACATACATATATATGTACATATACATACATACGTACACACACACACACACACAAATATATATATATATATATATTGTTATGGAGGAGTTATCGAGATACTAATCTTGAGACCAGGAGGCAGCCATTGTGTTTTAATTGCGACCTATTTAATGATATTTTGATTTGATATGTGATTTGCTAAGGTTTTGAGACATTATGAATTGAATCATTGTTATTGTGTTTTATTTCTAATTTCTATGTTTCTGACATTATATTTTAGCCATTATTTTAATTTTTACTTAATCCTAATCGAGAGACATAAGGGGGAAAGTTTATGTACTTTGAAAGTACATTCTGAATTTTGTTATGTAAAGGTACAGGTACATATGAGAAGTAGGGGGCGAAAGGCGATATGATATTTGATCTAAAATATGTACACATCCCTACTTACTTCTCTGTTTTCACTTAACTCTTTGAAGCTATAATTTTGGAATCATAATAGCATGTAGTGAAAGTCTTGTTAGTATAGTTTATGTTTGAACTTTAAACATGAAAGGATTTGACTAGAGCGCGATGCGTGAGATCAATTCTCGGGCGCGCTCCCATCGAAAGGTTGAAGTGAAGCAACGATAATGGGACAATGGTTGAATATTAAGGGATCAAAGCGATTAGAATAAGGTTGGATTATATTATAAAGACATTAAAATCTTAGATTTAGATCTTAGATATTTATGCAACATGCATTTTTTATGTTATATTGACCGTAGTCAATCTGTAATACATAGAATTTTGTAGAAGTTATTTATAAGTTTTGTTGTATTGTAGAATAAGGGATAGTGATGTTATATTTTACAATAAGGGATGCTAACAATAAAGTTTAAGCATTGAGATCATGTAGACTTTAAACTTAAATATAATGATTAAACTACAAGTCAATAAGATATATATTTTAATATTATACAATTGTTGAAACTTGTAATTGAAGGTTCTTAGTGGAAGTATTAGTTATTAAGAATAATAATTGCTACTACTACCAATGAATGCGTATTAGAAGAATAAGCTCATTAATTATGTATTAATTTAACTAAGTTACATATGTTTTGAATGGTAGTGGTAATTGCAACGAGTTTAATCAAGTGCGTCGGTTCAATTACTTGCATTGTAGTAATTTCATAAGATGGTCATTATAGGTAAATGCAAGTCATACTAGTTGAGTTATATATGATGAATAAGACATTTATCAAATTTCGAGGACGAAATTTTTGTGAGGGGATAAATATAACACCCGTAATTTTAAAAATTTGCAACTATAGTGTCCACAGTACTTAAGAAATTCAATCGAGTAATTTAATGTTATTTGGTTAAATTAAAATTTCATGTAATTTAAAATTTTTAGGTGAATTCTAAAAATTTATTTAGGCACAAAATTAATTTCATAAAGTTGGGTTATGAGTGGATTTGGATGAAGGAAGTACTACTTGGATTAATTTTGGACTTAATTGTAAAGATTCTGAAATATTAAAGGTTATTTTAGAATTTTTTTAAAATGACTAAAATAAAATTTTTTTAAAGTTTTGAGTTATTTGTATAATTTTAAAAAGAATAGAGGTTTAATTAAAATTTTACCACCCAAAATTAAACAATTTGGCTTCACTTTCTCCCTAGCTCGAGGCCATTTTTCTTCAATTTTAGTAAGCATCAAAACCCTTTTCTCCCCCTCTCTTTCTTTAATTCTGGTCAAATTACTTCGAATTCGAGTGATTTTCTTTCAAATTTCAGTTACCAGTAAGTTATTTAATGCGCTAGAAGCTTGAGTTTTAGATTTTTATCATGAATTGGAATTGGAGTTACTATTTATCTAAGAAATTTTGCTTGATTTTGCGTATGAAATGTTAAAATTGTATTGAATTGGAGTAGAAAATATAGTATTAGGTTGAATTTGTATTGATTGAGAAGTTTGTGGGAAGAAATTAAGGTGATTTACTATCGGATGAACAGTATTTTTGAATGTGCTACAGTAACTTCGATCTGTACAGTAATTTTAATCTATACATTAACTGTTTGTACAGTAAATTCGATATAAACAGTACTAGCTACAAAACTCCAGTATAAAAAGTTTTAGCTACGGTAAATTCGGTGTGAACAATTTTTGCTATAGCATTTAAATCAAAATCGTGTGAAGGTTTCCAAGTAGAAGATGTGGTGAAATTGGACCTTTAAGATTCAATTTATACTGATTGAAGAAGGAACCATTGAGTCGGGCCAACAACAATAAACAAAGGCGCTGCTTATGAGGTAACCCAAAGGGAGTTTGTTTTTATTTTTTTTATTTATACATTTATATTTTGGTTATTTTTGCTTTTTCTTTACATTTCACCTTATATTGGGGACAATGTAAGTTTTAAGTGTGGGGGAGGGGATTTAGGTTGTGTTTTAATTTTGCAATTTTCAAAAATAAAAAGAAAAAGTTCTATTGTTTGTGGTTTTCAACGATTTTGGGTTGTGTATGTCATGAGCAAGATTTAATTAAACTTGAAAAATTCATAACATGATTGAATAAGTAATCCTCTAACTTAGAATTAATTAGTCTAGTTATTTTCCTTGAAAATGGTGGTGACTAAATTTAGTAGACAAAAGCTGGTGAAATTTTGAGCCTTTAGACTGACACATCTCTATCAGTCTCATTATTTTCTTTCATGTGAGATATTCTTTCATGGATTTATTTCTTTAGAAGTTGCCTTGAATCTCTTCGAGGTCATATTGACACATGCATTCATGAAAATGATTAAGGCTCTCTTTGTTATAAGCTACATAAGTCAAATAGCTTAACTTGTAATTAAGTTTTCCTTTTGTTGAACCCCTTTGAGAAACCATACCTATACCCAAGCTGTAGAGCTAATGGAGTATTGTTCATCACTATGATATGTATGGGTTTACAAGAAATAAGTATAAGGGTGTTTGGATTTGTGGTATGGCTATGATTGGTGAAATGGAACAGGTTTTTATTTTCAATTTGCGAATCTCATTGTTGATATAAAAAAATTAAAAAATTAAAAAAAAAAGAAGAAAGAAAGTGATAAAAAAATTGTTTTTAATGTTATAGATTGTCCATATTCATAATTTTTCTTAAAATTTCAAGGAAAGGGTTTTTTTATATGTGATATATACAAAGGTGGAAGCTATTATGATGGATTATTCCCTGCTGCAAACGAAAAGTGTTCATTTGAACAATCTCTTTTTCAATGCAGGAGTTTTACATGGTTTAAACTCTTTAAAGCCAAATTGAAAAACCTGTTGAATGGAGTGATTGGTTTTATATGTCTTATATATTCGAACTTGAGTTGATTCATTTTTGCTCCACTAGTTTTGATGGCTTTTGAGCTACATTCCCAAATATTTCCCACCTTAATCCTAAACTCCATGTTATGATTTGTGTTATGCATGTGATCCTAGTGGTGGAGAATAAGAAGATATGCAAGCCTATGGTAAATCATTTCCATTGGAATGAATTTGAGTGAAATAGATACCTTTCAAACACATGAGAGTTGAGTGTTTATTTTCGTGAGGCTCTACGTATTTAGTTTACTTCATTTTTGAGTGGAAATGCTTACTAAGTAATTGTAAATTGTTTAATAATGTTTATTCATGATATGTTATGGGTTCTGAAGAGCTTGGTTGTTCTTTGTTAATGGTGTTGCAACCTTGGTGTTTTTGGGAATGTGAATTTAAGTTTTGCCGAGGACGAGCAAAAGTTAAGTGTGGGGGAATTTGATGAGAATACATAATATCATATTTTTCTCTCTTAATGTTTAGTCTTTTATACTTAATTGATGCCTAAATGTACTCATTATTCTCATTATTTTGATTTAGGACGTAATTGGAGGCGTTAAGTGCAAAACGAAGTTAATTTGGTAATTTTAGATAGTTTCGATATTACTTTGTAATATGAGTGTAACTCTCTCATCTGAGCTTCGATTGAGATGATTCAAGTATGATATGGAATGAGAAGAAAAAGCTCTACAACTTTCATGTTTTGGGTTTTGAGATATAAGGACTGTATCAAGGTCAAAATCAAGTTTGAAATTGCTACACCTGTATTATTGACGTTCTTGAATGTCCCTTAGCCTACAATTCTAAAACACAGATTTGATGCGGTTTATTTTTAGAAATTTCTAAATTTGGTGCACAAAAATTCCAGTTGAAATCACCACCTTCTTAGTTATATTAGAACTTTATTTTATTTTAATATTTCCCTCATTAAATCAGTATTTTCATAGTTATATTATGACTCTAATTTATTCCTTAATTAGTAAGATTTGGAGATTATTATTTTAGGATAATATTTAGAATATTTTTATGGATTTTGTAGGCTTGGAAGGAAAATAAATAACGTGTAAAAAGGAAGAAAAAATGAGAGACATGACAGACGCCTCTCACTCCCTTATTTTTTCTAATTTCTCCTTTTAGTTTCATCATGGTCTTGCGCGGCTAAACTTTTATAATTGATCAAATAAAATAGAAGTCTCAGAATTAATAAAACTTTGAGATCTAACTTGTTTTTATTATTCAATTTATACTTTGAGTATTGGATGTCCTTTTGTGCCTATTTTCATTATTGAATTGTTTAATTACTAGGAGGCCTACTAGTTTATTATTCGTTGCAATCTACTGCTAGGTTAAAAATTAATTACATAATTGATTGATCCTTCTAATTTGTGAAGCAACTAAAATTTAATAATTTGCTACGTTAGAAATTATAGGTCTTAGGAAGAATGCTCAATTAAATTAAATGTAACCACGTGTGCTTGTGTTGTTTAGCTTCATCGCTCCCTTTAATTCTTAAGGCTGTTACTAGATTAAACTTTTAGCGCTTGTCTTGGGTTATTTAGTAGTTAGGGTTAATCAGATTACTTGTTTTCTAATTAACTACAATTAAAAAGAGATAGGAAAATAATTCTAATGGTAAATATTCAAAGTGTGAATTGATATATAGTTGCATCAATGATCAGTTATGAAATTCCAATGGTGGATGTTGACTTAGATCAATGTTTGTTCTTGTGATTAATTCTAATAAGTCGATTTGAATTGTTCCTTAGTTGTTTTTCTTAAAATTATTTTTGTTATACTCAAAACCCCCCCTTCTTATTCACTTAGCATAAAATTAGGTTAGATACTCTCCGTGGGAACGATCTTTACTCACACCACTACATATATTTTTAAGAGTATAGGTTTTATTTTTGGTTATCTACGACAGCATGCTACTTGACAAATAGCATCATGTAATATTGCGTAGTGTCAAATTCTTAATTAAATCTTGATCATTCATTTTGAATCAATAGCTAAAATTAATTCTTTAATTATGATTAAAAAATTCAAGAAAAAGAAAATGTCTTTTGCATTTAATGTTTGAACGTTAAATATTATAAGTGATCATTACATTTAATTATATATTATATAATATTAAAATATAATCATTATATTTTATTTTATATTTTGTGAAATAAAATATATATTAATATGATTAATATTATAATATGCTAGAATATCCAATAATAAATTTTCTCAATTAAATTATTAAATTAAGTCACTCAAACTATTTGTTGATACTTTTGTTCTCCATTTATTCAATGTTCTAAAATAACACATTTATAAAATATTAAACCTTAAAAATTAAATAATTAAATAACATATTTATTATAATACCTCATAATTCTCTCATATAGACCTTAAAATCAGTTACAAACTAATATATCTATATACTACATATAAAGTCATGCAAAGTAGTATCAATTTTAACTATCTCATTAGTTGCTCTAAATCTTTTCAAATTTAAATTACGGACATGTATATTCAATAATATCTTAATCATTAAAAAAAATTGAATTTCAACACCTTGAGCGAATATAATACCAACTTATATGTCATTTCAATCTCATTAAAATAACTTCATCAATATAAAAAAATTCAATAAAATAAAACTCGAGTTATGCTTAGTAACTAAATCTTTCTTTTATTTACCTCGAATAATTCTTTTGCAGATCATCTTATCTATATAATCAATATTCCTTCAATTATAAACCCTATCAATCATATCAAGTCAACTATCATAAATTTTTGCATATAAAATTCAATAT